>BEWF01000561.1:0-10732 GCA_002583695.1 Pleurotus salmoneostramineus | reverse complement strand
AGAGTGGGCATGTCCACACCCACCCCAGATATTAGAGTGGGCATGTCCACACCTACCTAAGATTCACAGGTGGGCATGTCCACACCCATCTCACATATTGGAGTGGGCATGTCCACACCTACTCAAGATTCAAATGTGGGCATGTCCACACCTACTCAAGATTCAGAAGTGGACATGTCCACACCCATCTCAGATATCAGAGTGGGCATGTCCACACCTACTCAAGATTCAGAAGTGGACATGCCTATATATACTAGACTTCAACATTCCAAGCTACAAGAAGGGATCAGAGTCCTCTACATCTAAGTTGTCCATGGTATCATCATCCCTAAACACATCTGCCATTCTGACAGCATCTACTGCTGTGATGAACTCAGTATCTTCTTCCTCCTCCTCATCTGTAAAGTCATCCTCCTCGTCTGGTTCATCCACAGCAAGCTGTGTCTTCATACGTATATTTGCAGATGTAACCTGTGCCACTGAGGGTCCCCATGGAGGAAGGTCAAGATCTTGAGGTCGTGGAATCCAAGAGGTTGCCTGTTGCCACATAACACAGAGCTTGATCAACTGATCTTGATATAATTCAAGTTGATAATGCAGGCCTGGAGTCGCTTCTTATTCCTGATTAGTTGAGCATGACACAAAACATAGATATAGACATACGATGAAGCTCAAGAGCACGCTGTATAACTACCCACTCCTCTGAAAACCATTCTTGTATTGAACAGACTTCATGCAAGAGGCGCGATCGTTCTTCATCACATCGATCTTGGACCAGAAGCGCCCGAATCCCAGCGCGGACATCTTCATCTGCAAGCCAAGGGGGAGGGTTCACCTGCGCAGGGTCATCCTCATCCAAGAGGCCAACATCATTCCAGATGTTGTCATCGACATCAAGCTCGAAAAGCCCCGACAAAGGGATCTTAGAGGGAAGCTGGGCATGTCGGGGTGCCTTGCCCTGCCTAATGAGAGCAGCCATTTCATCGACTAGCGAATTGTACCTTCGCGCCAATGCCTGAGAAGTAGGCTCGCGACGCGTTATCGCCGTCTGAGTATGTCGGCGGAGTTTATCATCTGCAGGTATATGAGTTGATGGGAAAGACGATGTCGCAAAACAACACACCTAATCCTTGTCGACGAGTAGCCCGTTCGAGTGGGGCAATTTCGAAACGTCGTTGACGAAGGCGATCTCGTAAACGCGTTTTAAGCGCTAGAGCATTCATGCGGTGGTTGATAAATGGGCTATTGACCAGATGTCGAAGCCGATTTGTATCATCAACACCCAACGCTTCACGCTGCCGTCTAAAACGACTCTCCATCGTAGCGAGAGCATCACGAGCAGCTGGTAGTCCATCCTGTGCCGCAGCGATGTCAACAGGAAGCTGTGTTAGGTCTGTGGCGGTGTCTTCCAAGCGCTGCACGCGGACTCTGAGTGTATCTCGAGCTTTCATCAATGCGAGAGCTGTTTCAACCGCCGTTTTGCCTTGTCGTCGTCCTCGGCGGGGGAGGGGTTTCGTTTGAGTAGCAACCTGGCGTGCCCATTGATCTCGAAGGGTATCGGTTGACGCTGAAATCGTCGAGAGTGCATGCATCGACTCAGATAATTTTTCGTCCATGTTCGTTTGCTTACGCGCAATCCATGCGCCCAGCATGAGAAGGCTACGCTGATCGTCATGCTGGACTTGCATGTCCAATGCATAGAGCCGGCGATTGTACTAAACAAGGTTGAGTAAGAAAAAAGACTTGAGATGCAACGAAACGCACCCCACACACGCGAAGATAGGCAATGAGACCGCTAATAGATTTCCAAAACCTCTCACACCCTTCACCATCCGTGAGCCCAAACCCTTCGACCTTTCGAGGGTGATATGCGATCTGGCATGGCCATTGATGGCCAAAGGCATGGAAGACAGAAATGCCAAATTTGATTCGATGAAGGTAGCGTCCAAGGAACCCATGCTTGATGCAACTGCGATGGATTTGGCAGCCAATATCGTAGAGTACGCCAACAGTCAGTGCTGTTGGAAGATGCTGGAACAATGTCTCTAGTAGTGAGAACGAATAGTGCTGCTTCTCTCCGGCGGATGTCATATTTGCCAACCAGAGGACCCGATCATGGCGACAGAGCAATCCCATCAGCGCAGTACAGTCAAAAAACTGTGAACTGGCTTTCGTTCGAGACTCATCTGCTGCTGTGAAACTCTTCTCGCATCCCGCAAGCACAGCATTAGACACTGGCAGCCCTTCTTCAATCACGTCTTCATCATCGCTTTCAACAGAACTGTTACCAGCTTGAGCTCGAGTATGCGAGACATATGCGTCCATCCGCTTGATGATGGTCTCACCAATGAATACGGAGCGAGGGTGCTTGATGGGAGGGTCACGCTCGCTAGGTCGTCGCTTCTGCGTGAAGCAGGCATCGAGGCAGACGAGAACATCAGGGCCACACAGGCTGGGACGAGGAAACTTGCCTCCAAAACACGCGGGACAGCGAGCACGGAGGTATTCACTGGGTCGACTACGAGGTGGGGGGTCAGGGAAAGGGTTATTACCCGCTGGGACTTCGTCGTCACTTAGTTCAAGATTTGTGCGTTTGCGGGTGGGCGTCGACGGTAAGGGAACTTCTGATTGATGGCGTAGTGATTCATCTATTGTATTGCTACCATTCCCTTTATCTACGCTGTCCAAAACTTCTACGCAAAGCTCATCGATGTCGAGGAGCAACGAGCGAACATGGGTACGGATTTTATCGACACGGGATTGCGTAACATGTTGTAGATGATTGAAAAAACTGAGGGCTGTAGAGAAGCGTTTACGGAGGGAATCCTTAGTAGGAATGTCAGTAAGGGAGAAGTAAATGAGGCAAAAAATGTTCGCACCTCGCCAGCGAGCTTATATCCTTGCGAATCCAAGAAATCCTCAACGGCTTGACACCACGCTGTGTGATTGGGAGGTATACGAACAAAGAGTTTCGTGACAAAACTCAGAACCTTGATGTCGACAGCGAGGGTAGGAAACCATGGGGCACATGGGAAAAGACCTCGAAGGACGAGAGCTTCCGCCGCTCGTTGACATGCACAAGCGCGTATACTGATACGATCAAGTACTAGGGGGGATAATCAGTGTCAAAAGTACGGTAAAAGGGAGACGACCTCACCACAAAATCGGACGACAACAACTTGGAGATCGCGGATCTCAGGACAAGAGCATGGTTGACGATCGGGCACAGCTGGTTCGAGTCGAAGAGAGTCGGTTGACGCCATGAGGTCGAGGTACACAGGCAGAACCAATGGGATTATTTCATCCGTCCATGCTAGCCATTGCTTTTGCTTCCGACGGCGGTGTCGACTCATAGCAGGAAGGCAGGTGTCGAGGTCAAGATGAGGGACAGGGATCTCCGGCAGCCGAGAAGCGGGAGTACGTGGTACTGGTCGCGGCCGTTTGGGTGTCTGAATACCGAGAGCAAACCCGACTTGGCCGTGACGGGGTGGGAGGTTAACGGCTTGAGAGATAGCGGATGCATTTGGAAGCTGGAAGACGGGTGGTGGCCCTTGGGGATTGGAGAGCGGGTTTTGGGAGGACGTCGAAGAGAAGAGGGCATAAGCTGTAGGGTCTGTTGGGTGGCTTGTCTCGGAAGACGAGGACGCCTTGGCTGTTTTCGTGGGACGCGGACGTTTGACCATGACGAGGTTTGATTATAATTAGTATCTGCGGTTCAGTTAAACAATCAGCGCATGGGGAATGATTAATGATATCCAGCTGAACGTACCCTCCGGACAGCGTAGGTGACAGGAGCAGCGATTCGAATGATGTAGATGGCGAGCCCACTGATCTACTGATCAGAAAGGCTGACGAGCTGATCTGCTGATCAGAATCGCCAACGACGAACTAGTCTTGTGACTAGAATCGTCGGGGAGGAGGGACGTTATGGGATTCGGAAAGCAAGAGACGGGGAGGAGCACGGGTTGGGAGGAGGGAGGAGACGAGACGAGACGAAGCAAGACGAGACGGGACGAAAGGGGAGAAAGGGAAGTGAGGCCAAAGGGAAGGAGGTTGGCAGACAGCTTCGTGGACGTCGTGGATGGTGATGACGCGTCTGTCAAACTCCTTTGTTTGACACCCAAGTCCGAGCCAAACACACGCACGGACCATCAAACGTGGCCATGCCCACACCTCTGTTGAAACTCCCACATTCCCTTTCTTCCCCCACCCACATCCCTCCTCAACGTCTCCAACGTCTCCAACGTCTCGTAAAACCTCGTCGTGAGTCTTCCTTAACCCGCACATCAGTATCTTTACTCATTGTCTGCTCCTCCCGCTCACTCCTCTCCTCCCTACCCTATATTCTCCTCCTCTATTCTCCTCCCCCACCCTCTCCTCCTTCCTCCTC
This sequence comes from Pleurotus salmoneostramineus, assembly GCA_002583695.1. Taxonomy (NCBI): domain Eukaryota; kingdom Fungi; phylum Basidiomycota; class Agaricomycetes; order Agaricales; family Pleurotaceae; genus Pleurotus; species Pleurotus salmoneostramineus. The sequence continues at coordinate 6,342 of BEWF01000561.1, read as the reverse complement.
CCCGACGATTCTAGTCACAAGACTAGTTCGTCGTTGGCGATTCTGATCAGCAGATCAGCTCGTCAGCCTTTCTGATCAGTAGATCAGTGGGCTCACCTCCCTCCCAGGACCCTGCCAATATTCGTCGCTGCCATCGCTGCCATCGTATCTCGATTCTCGATTCGGTCTCCGCCCTCCTCGTTTGATCTCGATTCCCCTTCCCTTCGCGCTCGTTACCATTGATGGCCTGTAAGTGTCGATCAGTTTGGTCCCTTAAATGTTGCCTGACCGTCGTCGTCGTTAGTCACCGAACGAGACATTGTCAAGAATCCCTCCCTGCTCACTCATTGGAAAGCGAGCGATACTTCCAAGCGTATGTTTTTTTCTTCAATTCGCGAAACAAAGTGTTTCTCATAATGCTCCACAGCTCTGGCTCCCTCAGAAGGTCGCGTGGGCGCTCTATTCGCTGATGCCTACTTCATTACGTCCCCGAACTGCGAATACGTGCCTGAGCCTATGCTTGGCAGTGATGTCGAGGTCGTCCGGTGCCAAGACGGCCGCTATGGTCCCAATGACTTCAGTCGTTGGCCACAGGCGTACGTCAAAGAAATGTGCCACTTAGCTTGTGTACCAAAGAAACCTTTGGAATCGTCCTCACGCAAGGCGATGCGTATCATGTGGGACACCCTCGAGCGTTCGAATTTCCACGAGAACGACCTGAGCAGTACATCGGGCCTCGGCAAGATTGCTTTCGCGTATCAGCAAGAGTTTCATTCGCAGGTTCAGCACCTTCTTGAAGAGATTCGCGATCTGCTGAAGTCACCACAGTTCTCCAACGATAAATCCGATCAGCGTCGATACATGATCATGTCGTTCAACCAGCTTGTGGTCTGGACGGGTCGTTTGGAACACCAGAGCGATATTTTTGATAACGCGCGCTTCGCTTTATCAGACATTCAACGTCTATTCCTCGAACTTAAAGGATACATGTCGTACATGCTTCAAGCGAAGCCGGATATGAATCCCTCGTCTACTTTGCTCGATCCTTCGCATAGTCCAGCTGTCATGTACCCGCCGTATAGTTTCCTGGGCGCCTTCACAACTAACATAACTGTTGTTGAAGAATTTGCCCGTGCAGGGATTCCTGTGTGGCATATTCGCCCTTTATCTAAATTCAGCGATATTCGGATCGACCGTGTTGTTCCTCTCACTCCCTTCACGGGAACATCCTCACCTGCTCGCTACGCAAAAGTATTCTACCACGGACCCGCCGATTCCCCTGAAAAATACCGCCGCATGCATTTCTACTCACGAAACTTCTTCTCATATCTCAACCCATCATCCTCATCTCTGCATGGTCCCCACGCTACGATGGGCCCTGCATCTACTGGTGACCTCGAACCACCATTGAAGCGCGTCAAAGTCTCATCGCAACCTATTGCCAGCTCATCATCTGCCCCTGTTACCCGTAAGTTGTATTTCGCATGGTAGGACTATAAAATGGTGACTATAGCGTTAACTAGGAATTACACCACCCGCACGGCGATCACATCTACCCGCCATTGATGAAGATCGTTTCAAATACTGCAGCCATCCTTTCATGCCTCCCATGACCAAGACATGGAGATCTGCCCTTGCCTCGATCCGTCGACAACCATCACGCATCGCGTCGGATTTCCAAGATGGCGATAATGGGTTTGCCTTCCCCGATGCCTTTTTTTTCATCCCACCTTCGCTGCCCAAGGATAAGTCTAAACCGGATGATAAAGCCATCTTACGTATATCTGCTGCCTTCGTCACCTGCGCTACATACCTCTCTGTCCTCCCGCACCGCCTTTTCAACTGTGAACCTCAGTATCGCTTGTTGTCAGCGCGCGACTGGCGAGAGGCACTCAAGGCATCTGCTCAGGTTTCTGGGGAATTACGGCCTCTGAGAGAATCTGCTCAAGGGCAGAAACTCACGCGAATGGTAGACCTACTCAGTACATGGGCTCGCAATGCTGATGTGAACCTTGTCGCGCTGTCAGATACAGTCTCATGGATGGGGGAGACATACTCTGTGGGGACATTACCATCTCCAAATGCTGCTTCGAAACTCTTGTGGAACCTCAGCGAGCTGAATTTTCGCTGTGAACTTCTCATGCTGGATTCATACATGTCCACGCAATCACTCGGACGACGATTACGTGAAGAGGAACTGGCAGATCGAGCCGACCTTGTTCGCCAATGCTTTCCTGGTGTTGGTTCGATCCCTGGCGGTGACATCACTACCATCTCAGTTCTCAGTGCAGCCGATGGTCTCGGTGCCCCTTCGCCGCAAGTTCGTCAGCAGTATGTCATAAATTTTGCGACCGTTGTGTCCACCTGGACAAATGCCGACCCAAACATCGCCAAATACCTCGCTTTGCCACAGCGCACGGACCAGGATGTTCAAGATTTGGAACGGGTGGTCGCTTTCTTCTATTGCCAATGCTTTTTTGATCGTTTCGGACGCGCACCTAATGTACCACGTCGTCTGTCCACCGCTGCCATCTCCACCTCGTAATATTTGGGTATTCTGCTCGTTTATCGGACTTCATCTTTTTCTTTGTGTTTGTTTTGTATTTTGTCCAAATATATGTATTTTAACTCCGCCAGGACGCGTTGACTGTTTGCTTTCATTTCGTTCAGCATTTTTGCGTCCTTCCCAACTTACCTCCTCTTTTTTCATGGCCAAAACTCGTTCCTCGGCTCCTGCGCAGCCCACAACGCGTTCAACACGCTCGCGTGGACGTGCGGAGGTTGTTGTCGAGCCACCACCCCCCAAAGTGAAGCCTCGAAAAGCGAATGCAAAGGTGCGTCGTCTCGAGTTCTTTTTTCCGTTTTTCTACCTTCCCTTATTTACCCTCCCTATCACAGACTGTCGCCGCTGTACAGGAGGACATTGAAAACCAAGTAGGCCCTTTTTTGCGCGAACCTTGGATGAATACTCACCAACTTTGTCTTTCAGTCCGACCACTCAACTGCAAACCGCGAGCCCTCGAAGTCCACCTCGAAGCCTGTCGCTACTAAAGCGGGAAGTAAGGTAAGCCTCGCTTATCAATGGGAGTCACGTAATTCCGCTAACTCCGTTTCACCCATAGACCAAACGCACTTCAAAGCCTACAGACGATGTGCCAACAGCGAAGGCTTCGAACAAGGTTAGTACTTTATCGCTCCAACACCCGCTTCCCTCTCTCATTCAATCTCCTAGAGAAAACACCTACACGTTGAACCTGTAAGTTATTTTTATCTCAAATTTTCGCTAAATCTGACACCTCCCTCTAGGATGAGGGTGATGCGAACGTTTCGAATGCCCTCAACGCGGCTTTTGCCCCGGGTAGCCCACCACCGCGCCGTCAACGTCCCAAGCCTCGTCGTTTATCCCCTTCATCAGGTCCTCGCGAACCTTATGATGGAGACCTCTCGAAACGACGCACTCAACGCCCACCACCATCATCTCCTCCTCCTCCTCCTCCTCCCTCCTCTCCAGCGCATTCCCCTCCACCAGCTCCCGATTCTCCTGCACCGACCACGTCAATTCCGAAGCAAACGAAGAAGTCAGCGCCTGGTGTTGTCCCTGGTGGGGTGCTGGAAGGCATCATCAAGGGTCAGCGTGCAGCCATTGCTGAGCGCCGCAATGCCCGAGGTGATCGTCCTTCCTCGCCAGAATCGGGTGGCTCTGGTTCTGACTGGGAGACAAACGTCCGCGACAAGAACAACGGGGAGATACCAGAAGTGAGCGACGACAGCGAGGATACCGAGGACGACACCGAAACGCCAGCAGCCAAGGTGGATAAAGGGAAGGAACGCGAGACCTCAAATACCCCACGTTACGCCCCCGGTCCCGCCCCTCAAGCATGCCTTGATGCTGTCGCTGCCTGCTATACCAAGATGACCAATCAAATCAACACCATCGGGGAAGAGTACAACAAGGACCCCAAGATCCTCATGAAACACGTTGTCGACACCCTCATGGCAGCGGATCCGAACGATTGGAACAAGTACCAGTCCTGGTACGGGGTTCATCATCCCAAATCGAAGGAAGAACTCCTCCGTGAGTTGTCTTTCCCTTCTCGTTCCCCTCTCTATCTTTTCGTGAGCAAGTCTGGTCAGTAGACCAGCTTGCTCGGCATCTCTGGTCAGCAGATCAGCCTGCCTTTGTGTGCTTCTAGTCAGTTGACTAGCGCACCATGTCTCTTCTATAGCCTGCTTTCTCATTTGGAACTTCGTAGTTACGCAGAGCGTGTATACGCGGACCATTGTGGGACCTGCTTACAAGGCTCTGAAAGCACTACCACCTGCCGAGCGTGAGCCAAAGCTGCAAGCTATTCGGGAGTGGTACGATCGTGTCATGCATTCGTCTGTTACCGAGATGCGAGCTACAGGACGTATGGATGCTCTAGCAAAGAAGCTTGTCCATCAGTATACTCTGCTTGTGAGTGTCCCTTGTCCTCAATGGTATCATATACTTATTCTTCTCAGGCTCAGCAAGATTACAATCTCTATGGTGTCCATAGCTTTGGCTACATCTACACGCTCGCGCAATCGAAGACTGGAGTCCCGATTCGGTATGCATGGGCAGGCACCCCTCTGCTCCCCGACCTGCTGAAGGATGGATGGACAGCGAACTGGCAAGAACATCTGCAGAACGTTGAAGGACTACTCATGTACGTCTACTCTACTCTCAACTTGCCCCTGCCTTACCACTTTTCAGCCACCATCGAGAACGTGCTGCACAGAACAAGAAAGCTCAAGGAAAGAAGGAACCAGTCTTCCGTTTTCTCGCAACAGTTGACTTCGGCTTCATTCGGAAGGAAAAGAAGCTTCGCGACGTCTTTCGCCGCTGTTTCTCGGAACTTTTTCTGGCCATGATAAGTAAGGTTTTTCTGCTTTCTTCGAGGCAATTATTTATGCTTGGATAGATGACATATACCTCAATCGTGACCCGCTCAACCCAAAACTGCTCACCGACATGCCTTGGGTGGAGTGGCTGAAGCTTGCTTTCCTCGATCAGCTCATTCTCATCAACTGGCCGGCTGGCTACCTTCATCCTGGTTCTCCGTCGCCATATAATGTCCGTGATGCGGTGAAGCATTGTCTCAAGGCCATCATGCAGCCTTGGAAACGATGTACTGAAGGCGCGTTATATGATCATGAATATTCATCTCTTATTGCGATACGCCCATGGTCAAAACGTGAGTCCTATTTGCATTCCTCTTGAGTGTCGCTGACCCTGGATTTGCAGGTGCTTGTGACTTGCCACTTGCTGCGCAAGGTAAAATACCGTTGGTCATCGATACCAATGGTGTTGTCCTTGTCCGTGTGGAAGATTCATCGCCGTATGCTAGCGCCATGCAGTCTGAGCCTGAGCCCGCTGCAGGTCCAAGCTCACGACCCTCCGTTAGCGGCATCTTTGATGATCTTACCGACTACTACGACCCACTCCCGCTGCCTTCGCGCCTCGATCCCAATGCCCCCGAAGAGGAATTTGATTATCGGACTTTGCCTCGGCCTACAAAGCCAAAGCCTTCGACAAAGCCCTCGACAAGGATAAATGCACCCGCTCTTTCTGGTCCTGCTGTCAGGGAGGATGGTACACTGCGGGAGGCGGAGGAAATTGATATGGCGGAGGATGAGGAGCCTGTAATCCCCCCTGAGTCACATGCAAGCCGATCCCCAAAGCGTCGCAAAGTTGCAAAACCCCGCCGCAAATAGCTGAACTCTATGACTTTATTCCTTCCTTTTGGTTAACTCTATCACTCATTTCTTTGATATGTTTCTCATCATTTATAGTAATCATCCTATGCCTCCATGCTTTCTATATGACATTATGTTTCTTTATTCCCAAATTGTCCATGTTATATTGAGTTAAATTCTAAGTACTCTGTGGTGGACATGCCTACCTCTGGATCCTAAGCTGGTGCGGACATGCCCACTCTGTAATATCTGGCAGGTGTGGACATGCCCACTCTGTAATATCTGGTAGGTGTGGGCATGCCCACTTCTGAATCTTGCAGAGATGTGGATATGTCCAATCTGAGTTATTGGAGTAGATGTGAACATGGCCTTGAATGTTTGAAAGAAAAGTATAAGGCTCCATCACCTAAGCTTGAGGAATATGATTATTAGACTTGCACATGGCTCTGAAATGTAAGGTATAAAGGATTAATAAGCCAGATATATCCTTTGACCATGATGCTCAAAGTATGAGCATGGGTATATGAATCAATTGAAGACCCCTGTGTCTCTGTAAAGGGGTTCCTAAGCACCCTTATATATCCACTCTTATCTCTTCTGGTAGCTTGGAATATGTTAGACCTAGTAGGTGTGGACATGCCCACT
>BEWF01000560.1:0-28265 GCA_002583695.1 Pleurotus salmoneostramineus | reverse complement strand
AATACGGATAGCAACGGCCAGAGCCAAGATCGAAACCAAAAAACCCGACGCAAGCATATGCATCGCTGACGGGGCGGGAACTAGTTCGAGACGAGCTGCAGATATACTCTATTGTACCATCTAATTTAAAAAGCAGTTTTCTGATGTCATCTCTGCATTCACAGTTATGAGCCCAAATCGAGCCAATATCGCAACAATCAACTTGGCAGAGATGGCTCGTCAATTCACGATGAAAACGCATCTTTCACTCGGAATGCGGGGCCTTCCCCCCTGTGCGTTTCACCACCAACTTAAGATAAGGACCTGCATGTTATGTATCCTTCCACGAATCTCACCGTGATTCTGACCGATTCGACATCTGTCATGGGTGTAAATGACTCGCCAATATCCATATACAAACGTTGAGTAACATATGCCCGTTTCGGTGGGCCGTCCTAACAGCTCCCGGTTTGATCTCGATGGATGCATTGGTTATAGAGGTCGACGATACTGCTCGAAACCGGCCCATCAAACCGACGCCCCCATGGACGACTGCGACCACTGCCATCCATACACAGAAGCTCCCACAGCGTTTGGTCTTCGCGATCTTCCGTCATGTCTATCTATATCTCCGTCGAAGCAGCCCCAATCAAGTAAGCGCATCCCACTTCGCTTGGACAGTGAGAAACCCAAAGAAGCGACGTACATGTGCATGGGGTCAGTAGCGGACAGTCTCCATAGGTGTGGGGCGGGAACTCGTTACATGTCTTGATACTGATGGCATGAGACGGGAGCTCGGATTGATGGCGGTCTAAATTAGGAGCCATTCGGAGAATCCGCGAGTTACAGCTCACGTTACAAGACCACGAGCATCGCCCACTCTGCACCCTCAATAGTGAATCGCTACATCTACATCAGGAATTTGGCCGAGCTTCATAGCTGCGTCACCGGATGAGCGCAGCCTCCCACTGAAACCCAGCGGTCGCCGTTCTTACATGAAAAAACTGGTTGGAGACCGATCGGCGTCGAGTTTTTCTCGATGTCCTTCGATGTCAAGAACTATGTCAGCTGCATGGGTTTCGTGGGGACGCGGAGCATCGTGCTGAAACGACAAGCAAAAGCATGAGGGAGGGGATCAAGCAGACTGTTTTAGACGGAGTCACGCGTGTGTGTCCCTTAACGTGAATAGGAGAATGGATGTGACCCTATCATGGGTCCTATCTTCGAAAGTACTATTACATCGAGCTCAAAGGTAAGCAAAGGCCGGTCATCCGACGCCGTCTACAGGCATTGAGAATACCATTCATTCTGTGCTTGGCATGTGAAGGGAGATACACAAACTATGCATTTTGTCAATCAATTGACAACACGTGGATCGAAAACAACAACTTACCTGTAGCGCCAGTCCAGCCAGAACCGCCGCATTGACCGTATTGTGCAACAGTTCCGCCACTTGTTGGCGTCGAGGCTGCAGTAGAGCTAGTACGGGTGGTCGAGGTCGAGGCACGAGTACTCGAAGAGGCCGAGGTAGCTGGCGATGACGAACCAGTTCCACCAACACCAAGTGTGAAGTGACTGATCCCGTTAAAGTTCATAATGGAACCAGCCTTCCCGCCTGACACCTTGAGATAAGACCAATCCCATGTCCCTGCAAGGTCAGAACAGAAGTATCAGAGAATGAATCTTATCCAAGAACAACAAGGCGGTGCCGCACCAGTGCAAGCTCCGGCGCCGCAATTCACTGCGACCTGCTGAGCGCCGCTAGCAACAGAAACACTTGACATAGGTGCTACGAAGTTGACGCCCTGATTTGATCAATAATGAGGATCAGGACAATACCATCAATCGGTCAGTCGAGCCGAAATGATAATAAGCAAAAGTATAAAGGACTGACAGAAAGCTTCACGCCAGTACCGGGCGTCCCGAGAGTAGAAGGATAACTCTAAAAGAAGGACAATAAATATGAGGAAACGGCATTCAAAGCAACCGCTATACGGGGATAGTAGATAACGCACTTGGTCAATGAGGACACCGTATTTACGGATGCCAGTGGCGATGTTTCCCTGCATGAAGTAATTCGACGACAATCAGATTTTCAGGGATACTTGGATGAACAGATGCCGACTGACGGAATAGGTGATGTTGGTGACCGTGCTGCCTGAGGCAGCCGATTTTGTCTTAATCCGTAAACCATTGTCACTGCGAGGAGGTCGAGGTCAATTCAAAATTCGTCTCCGCAGTACAAACGTAATTCACTTACTTGTCGGTAATGGTGTTGCCAGTGATCACGATGCCATTGACGGTAACATCGGAGTCAATGGACCCCTTCGACGCCTCAGCATTACGAACGTGGTTAAAAAGCAATTTAAACTTACGACCGAGATACCATGACCACCAATGCAGGTATTGCCTTTGAAGACGATGTTAGCTCCCCTGTTGATGGCGAGACAGTCGTCCTAGAGGGGGGCACAATGGTCGTCAATTGGCCACTACAAGGATCCAGCGCCATGGGCATACCTGGTTGTGAATCCAACTGAACAACACATCATTAGCATGCCCGGGTAACACTCCATATTTGAAGCGTACCTGTTTTGAATGGTGAGATCGGTGGTGCTACAATCGAACCCATCGGTGTTGTGACCTGAACGTCCGTGTTATGCGTTATGAGGTGAAGTCAACTCACCAAAACGAAAGGATCACTTACCCGCAGCTTTGCCCCCGCTGTTCGAGTTAGGTTGGTCGCCAAGAGCTATAACCATATACGTGAGCCAATTTAGCGGAGCACGCCCGGTGAATTGCTCACAGTTATCGATAGTAAGATCGGACATGACCAATGGCGCAGGGTTGGACACTGAATACGTCCGCGCCGGAGAGTTGAGGACTTTGACACCCTGGAGGGGTTCGTTAACCTTAGGGTCGGTGCATCAGAATGAAGCTTACCTGGTACAAACCAGAGATGCGGATCCTAGACCAATTGAGAAGATGAAGCCAGCCCATGGGGTGAAATACCTACTTGATCATTGGGGCAGGCTTTGTGACGCCACCGTTGCCTCCTAGACCGTCCTGAAGGGTTTGTCAATTCAATGCACTGATTGAAACAGAAGAGCTGTCAACAAACCCAGTAGAAGGGTCCTCCTCCATCGAGTGTGTGGCCATTTCCGTTGACTACAGCGGTTTTAAGTCCGAGGCAAAGTGAAGTGCCGTTGGACCAACTGACAGGTAATCGACTTGCCGCTGGGAGGAGGAGGAATCATCAGAATGATTTCAGGACGGCCAATAAATCGAACAGACCAACCTTACAGTGAAAAGCGGACCTGCCCAGTTTGCGTTGCCAAACTTGATGTCGCCGTCTAATACGGAAGTCAGAGATCAATATTCGTGATGGGTTCGATCGACTGACTGAGGTTGACCGTAGATCCATCAAGGAGACTGAGTTCAAAGCCTTGACCAGCGGGGACGGTGAAACTGTTGATATTGACGGTGGTGCATTTTACGGCATCCGCGACATCACTCAATGATGAGATGGTGCCGACGCAAGCAGAGAGAGCGGGCTGGACGAATGGAGCTGCCAAGAGGAGGTACCCAAGCATTGTAAGTTGGTTTCTTGGATAAACTCAAGACCCAAGACTCTTTTTAAACCCCCTCCCGGACAGTCAACGGACAGTCGTTGGGCGGGCCGGCCTTGAATCGAAGCGTTGTTAGAAGTTAGAGAAGGGCATGCTATTTTACCGTCACTGATGAGCGTGGGTCAGAGTTCGGAAAGACGCACGTAACTAGCCTGTTCCGCAATGGTGCTGGCAATTCATTCTCTGTATGTGCCAACCTTAATGTCAGGAGCCATTAATAGACGTAGTACCCGAAAATATCCACACCTAAATGAAGTGGAAGATGAATATGAGACCAAGCTTTCAGCACTCCTCTGGAGAAAGGCCTTGAAGAACGGATTCTCATGGAGTCGGGACGGAGAAACTGAGCTAAATGGAGTTGGATGGAGTTGTGAGCACAGTCATGTTTTGTTAAGCAACGGCTGTACCTAATGCGAAGCGACCCTACGCGCGATGTATAAAGTTAGCCGGATCGCCAGCTCTTCGATACTCTGTAGACCCTTCTTATCAACGGATGGAAACATCGCATTCAAGGCGGCCCGCTCGCTCGCGGCTGGAAAAATTGAGGAAAATTGATCACATTGATATTGACAGTCAATCATGCGAGGATATGCCTACGAGGCATGGTCAGCCACGAGATAGAAAGATGGGTATTTACTTCCCAATGAAGTAGTAGGGACCATCAACGATGTGGATTCCAGCGTACGCGCCTAGAAGCAAGGGTCGACTACACCGAAAAAGTTTCAAAGAGGCAATCCTCATGACGACGCTCTCCAGGTCAGTCGTAGGCGTGTAGAGCAACATAGAAAAGTGTATAATTCGATTTCGATTCGTAGTAGCGTGTGATGGTTTGCTTCTGAATATATCAATTTGCTGCTGCTTACCCAGTGAATCCTGATATTCCGTCAAAGTTCACAACCGAACCGTTATTGCCTCCCGAAACGGAGAGGTACGACCAGTCCCAGACTCCTGTATGTGCATTAGAACGGCGGAAGCTCAGAGCTGAAGGACGGCTGCCGCTATTCCAAACGCACCAGTACATGAACCCGCACCACAGTTGATGGAAACCTGTTGTGCACTTCCGTTGACAGCGATGGTGGTCTCCGAAATGACGAAATTGATATTCTACTTGGAGATGTCAATGAAGGCTTGATGGAGAAACGAGAGACGATGCGAGAGGTACTGACGGAGATGATAACGCCTGACCCAGGGGTGCCAAGCGTAGAAGGGTAGCTCTACAAACGATGACTCAAGATGGAGGTACGTGAGGGGATTAGTGGTGACCGACCTGGTCCACTAAGACACCAAACTTGCGTATGCCTGATGCAATATTACCCTATCCAAGCCATCAAATAGTGCCCCAGAGTCGAAGGAAGTTACTTACGGAGTATGTGATATTGGTTACGGTGCTATTTGTTGCGCTTGCGTCGGTTTTGATGCGAATGCCGTTGTCACTAAGGATACACATTAGAAGTCGACAAGGAAGTATAAGGGGACGGTACTTGTTCAGGATGGTATTTCCTACTACCACAATGTCAGAAACGATAACGTTCGAGCCAATAGATCCCTGCGATGATTATGAACGTGGGGTATATGGGGAAGACCGATTGGTCTCACAACGGATATTCCGTGCCCTCCAATACATGTGTTGTTTGCAAACACAATGTTGACTCCATGGTTGATGGCAATGCAATCATCCTGTTATAATGAAGAGACATTGGAAGTAAGAGACTCTAAACCACAAACCTGGTTGTGAACAAAACTGGCGACGTTGTCAGCATGTTTACGCAAAGTGGATACTTGTTGGCGCACCTGTTTTGGATGGTTAGATTGGTGGTACTAGCATCAAACCCGTCCGTGTTGTGGGCTAATGAAAGCGATGAGTTTATCCACTCGAGGGCCGACACGCAAACTCACCAGCTGCGAGGCCATCGCTTTGAGCATTCGGCAAGTCTCCAAAAGCTTGGTAGCATGATATAAATACGCGGCTAAACGCAAGATTCCATCAGGCTCTTACAGTTATCAATGGTCAGCCCTGTCATGACCAAAGGAGCAGGGTTGGAGACCGAGTAGACTTGAGCAGGAGAGTTCAAGACCCTGACATCCTGTCGACTCTCAGAGTGAGTCAGAGCGTTCATAGGAATGGGTAACTAACCTGATAGGTCCCGGATAAACGGATTCTGCGACGGAGTATCAGCGATGAACTGAGATGTAAAGCCAGGAAATTCTTACTTGATCATAGGTGCGGGCTTAATCGTTCCACCATTACTACCTTGACCATCCTAAACATTGAGGTTCGGTCGTTTATCCAAACTGGACTCGAAGAGATAGATACCCAGTAGAAGGGTCCTCCACCATCAAGCGTATGTCCATTTCCATTGACTTCGACGACAGGTATAAGCTTCCATCGAGTGTGGGTTTACTTTGGATCAACTCACAAGTGATCGACTTGCCACTGGTCAGGTTTGGTGGGTTACCGAGGAGTTGATACGCAAGTGATTAACAAACGAACCTAACGGTGAAAAGGGGACCACTCCAACTCATGTTTCCAAATAAAATATCGCCGTCTAGAAGAACGTTGAGTCAGTGATGAGTCGGTTCCAGGAGGGAGGAGCTTACTGAGGTTCACAGTACTCCCTTGGAGGAGAGATAACTCGAATCCTTGACCACCGGGAACGGTAAAGCCACTGATGTTGACTGTAGTGCATTGTACAGCGTTAGCCACATCGTCTAGGGACGAAATTGTGCCAACGCAAGCAAAGATGGTCTCTGCCGCAAAAAGGATGGAGATAGGGATGAAAACCTTCATTTCTTTGTTTCATCTTTGCCTCAACGCTACTCTTTAAAATGCTTTGGATGATTGGCGTTCCGTGGGTGAAGAAGTGTGCCTTCTCCGATGCAGGCGTAGTAGATGAGTGGTCGCGCACAAAGATAGACCTCACTTAGCCTACTATCGCAGAGGATGACCCACATGCTTGACATCGACTGAAAGCGCAAATGAGAAGCCAAGCGTTGGGGTAAGAAAAGAGTAAAATTCAAAGGAATGCTCGTTAGCCATTTCCCAAAGACCGAATTCGGAAGACAACAACGCGTTACGCGTGACGGTTTCGACGCGACGCGTGCACCTTTGAGGCGTCGATGACATCATCGATTGACTATGGGTATGGGCGGCCTCGGCTTCCTCAGCACCTTCCTTTCCATCCACCACCATCTTCGCTGCCATCGCCGCTCACAGCGTCCACTTCATTCATCATGGCTTCTGACTCGCTCAAGACAATGCAAGATAAATTGTTTCGAGGCGGCGGCGGTAATCAAGGAGGTGATGGACGCGAGCAGGCGTCGCCAAACCTGACCATCGATATTCCTGGCAAACAGGAACCTAATTCTTCTGTTCCGTTTCCAAGCGCACCTCCTAAAATTAGCAAGACAGACTCATCGCCCAACGCAGTGAACGACCGTCCTGAGGACTACCAGACGTACCGAGATCGAATCCAAGCACTCTTAGGGCAAGAGTACAAGGGCGTCGAGCGATATCGGCTCCAGCAAGATGAAGACAAGGACCGTCATTGGAAGAAATGGGGTCCATACCTCAGCGATCGCCAATGGGTCAGTCGAAGCTCTCTTCTGAGGCTGTTTGACCACCATTCTGATGCTCTGATAACCGCATATAGGCTACAGTTCGCGAGGATTACTCTGGCAACGGTGATGCCTGGAGTCATTTCCCTCACGAACATGCCCGTTCGCGCGCATATAGGTGGGGTGAGGATGGCCTGGCCGGTATTTCAGATAACCACCAACGCCTTTGCTTTGCTCTCTCGCTCTGGAACGGTGAAGACCCCATTATCAAGGAACGCTTGTTTGGGGTCACTGGACACCAAGGAAATCATGGAGAGGACGTCAAAGAACTATATTACTACCTCGACTCGACACCAACGCATTCGTACATGAAATTCCTATACAAGTACCCGCAAAGGCGCTTTCCCTATGAGGACCTCGTCCACCAGAGTCAAAGTCGCGGGCGAGATGTGCCCGAATATGAAATAATGGATACCGATGCCTTTGATGAGGACCGGTACTGGGACGTTTTCGTGGAATATGCCAAGGATGAAGACGATCCCGAGAGCATATACATCCGTATCACTTCCTACAACCGGGGTCCTGATCCCGCGACGCTGCACGTTCTGCCTCAACTTTGGTTTCCGAACACCTGGTCTTGGCCTGATAAGAAGCCTACGATACCAACTCTCTCGGCGACGGTCAGACAGGACGTGGACGCCATCAACGTAAAGCATCCCGATCTAGGAAGGACCCACCTGTATTGTCTTCTATCACCTCCGCCCGTGGGGCCCAACGATAACTGCGAAGTTGACGACGACGCTGCCGTGGCGCCCGACCTTCTCTTCACGGAGAACAACACGAATTACAGCAGGCTCTACGGAGGCCACAATGACACACTCTACGTCAAGGACGCCTTCCACGATCATATCATTCCCTCCCACCGCCCACCTACCTCAGAGTCCCAAGAAGAGAGCTTCTTCACTCACAAGATTCGTTCTCGAACAGCATCCACCTTCGGCCATGAAGACCCTGACCTACCTGAAGCCGGCCCCTGTACCCCATTTCCCCTTTCTTCGAACTTCGTCAACCCTCAAAAGATCGGAACCAAAGCTGCCGCCCATTACCATTTCAAAGACGTTCCAGGAAATGGCGGTTGTGCTGTCGTTCGCTTGAAGTTGACGCCCTCTTCCCCGAAAAGAGATCCTAGCATCAACGATGAAGGTCTATTTGACGATGCGATTGAGGAACGTAGACAGGAAGCAGACGAATTTTACAACTCGTTGGCCTTTGGCCCTGTCACGGACGACTTGAAGCAGATAATGCGTCAGGCCTTGGGCGGTATGCTGTGGACGAAACAATACTACCAATTTATACAGAAGGACTGGATTTCGGGTGACCCGGCTCAACCTCCCCCACCCCCAGAGCGGAAGTATGTCCGGAACAGGGTAGGTCTTCGTGTTGCCTCCGATACTTCCCAATGCGTACTCATATACCTTTTAGGAATGGAAACACTTGCATATAGCTGACATCCTTTCGATGCCTGACAAGTTGAGCTACAACGAAGTCCATCACGTTTCCTGCTAATCACCGTCATAGATGGGAGTATCCTTTCTTCGCTGCTTGGGACACGGCGTTCCATTGCATCCCTTTGGCTGTGGTCGATCCTGCTTTTGCCAAAAAGCAACTCGATCTCCTCACCCGTGAATGGTACATGAAACCTGATGGTCAAATCCCTGCCTATGAATGGAACTTTGGCGACGTTAACCCGCCGGTGCATGCCTGGTAGGTTCTACATTGCTCAAACATACATACTTCATGTACTGATTGCTCCCCGTAGGGCCACCTTCCGTGTGTTCAAAATTGAGCGTAAGCTGACTGGTCGTGAAGATCTGGCATTCCTCGAGCGAGTCTTCCAAAAATTGCTGCTTAATTTCACTTGGTGAGCTCACTGACCAATTTTCTCGTCATAACGTTGCTTAGCGAAACTCTAGGTGGGTCAACCGAAAAGATCAGGGAGGTAACAATGTCTTCGAAGGCGGCTTCCTTGGCCTCGATAACATCGGTGTGTTCAACCGTTCCGAGCCTCTCCCCACCGGTGGCTCGCTTCGACAAGCCGATGGCACGGCTTGGATGGCATTTTACTGCCTCAACATGTATGTACCTCACTCAACCTCATTTTTCCGCCAATGTCTAACCCTCCGTCCTCAGGTTGAACATGGCCCTCGAGCTCGCCAAGCACAACCCGGTGTACGAAGATATCGCATCGAAGTTCTTTGAGGTATTTTGTCATCGCATCTTCTGCCCTACTGCTTATAAAGCTCTGTAAAAGCACTTCATCTTCATTGCAGACGCGATGACATACCGCGCAGGCGACAACGAAGTTAGCCTTTGGAACGAGGAAGACGGCTTATACTACGATGCCATTCAATTCGACTCGGGCAGTTGCATGCAATTGCCGGTTCGAAGTCTTGTTGGGCTAATCCCTTTATATGCAACCCTCGTCTTAGAGCCCCACACTCTAAACCGCTTCCCAGGATTCAAGAAGCGAATGGAGTGGTTCATCGATAATCGTCCGGAGGTCGCTGCGAGAAACATGGCTAACATGAAGGGTTTGTGTTACTGGAATTTCCACACTCAACGTTTAGTGTTGACTCGTCTCTCTAGTTGGAGGAAAGGGCCAACGCCGCTTGCTCGCACTGGCAGACAAAGACCGTCTTGTGAAAATTCTAGAGAAGATGCTCGATGAAGATGAGTTCTTCAGCGAGCATGGAATTCGCTCGTGAGTCCATAGATGTACCGCCAAGTACCCTATAAATATTGACGGTTTGCATAGATTGTCGAAGAAGCACAAGGAGCACCCTTGGGGTATGGATGTCAATGGTCAGCGATACGAGGTTGGTTACTGGCCTGGCGACTCACTTTCTGGGATGTTTGGGGGTAACTCTAACTGGAGAGGGCCGATCTGTAAGTAGGGTCAACCAATCGGCGATGCACGGTCTGATGATGTCGTCAAACAGGGCTCGCTGTCAACTTCTTGCTCATCGAGAGTTTGCAACGTTTCTACCAATACTACGGCGATGAGCTTCAGGTCCGTAATTGTGGCCCCATCCTGCCTTGGACTTTTCTCATGTACTCTCTTCAAGGTCGAATGTCCCACAGGCAGTGGAGAATACATGAACTTGGTTGAAGTCGCCGAGGAAATCCAGCATCGGATTATTCATATCTTCGGCCGTGATGCTCAAGGAAACCGAGCTACCAATGGCGGCGTCGATAAGCTCAACCGTGATCCCCATTTCCGTGATTATGTATGGTTCTATGAAGTGAGTCCTCACGAAGTATTCCTCGTGGGTTTGTTGACATCTGGCTGTGCTTGTAGTTCTTCCACGCCGACAGCGGCAAAGGGCTTGGGGCTTCGCATCAAACTGGCTGGTCAGTTCATCTTGTCTTTTCCTCATGGCTGTACAAGACTAACAATTGACAGGTCCGGACTTGTTGCGTATCATATCTTACAGAGTGGCGTCAGCTGCCGTCTACCCAAGACTCCACGAAGTGAGTGATCTTGCCCTCGGTCTATGTCGGTCACCATTGCTTACTTCCTTCCGCAGCCCCTCGAGGTGTCGCACACCACTACTTTGATGTAAGCTCGCCCTTGGGTTTTCCAAGAATCATTAACTGACAGCGTCCCTCAGGAAACCATTGACTCTGAGTTTGGTGGCGATGTCTCAGAGACCAGATCAACCTTCAGTGCCATAAGTGGTTGGGACCAGAACACGCTTGGCGACATCTCCCCAGATGCCCTTTAGATCGTCTCACGCAACCAGACAAACTTAGAGTTCGAATCGAAATACCCTCCATCCAATTGTTGTATTCCTGTTATATTCCTGTACCACACATACCTGTCTGTACATCGCATTAGTTGTTATCGTCCTTATGTACCCAAGCTACATCATCATAGACATACGAACCCCGATTCACGTTTTTGGGGTTTCGATTCCTGGAGGCAGTGATAGTGCTAAGCGACATTTGTTATGGACAGGGGATAGGTATTATCGATATCACGGTCTCAGTCGGCCGCGTCGAAGGAAGTCCAGAAGCTTGGTCAATTCTTGGTATTTTCTTGACTGAGTGTGCGTTGCACAGAAGCGAGTTGTGGAAGACACTACGCACGATGAGAATCACAAAAAAGGAGCCTCCTTATTGAACTAGGTGCACAGGGGTGGCCAGGGTTGAACATTCCAAGGACGATGTAAGCGATCGTCCGCTTCAATCGCGAAGCTTGGACAAACACAACGAACCTGCGACTCGGCTCTCTGGGGATCACCGCCAAGCTGTTCTTTTCTCAGACTCAAGGTCTTGCTTTCCCACTCAAACTCCGCGAGACAGTGAAATGATGGACTTCGTGCAGACTACTACAGAGTTTGGCGATGCGATTCGATGGCAAAGTACTCCACCTCCAGCCGGGCAGCCGGTTAACGCCCCGTGCGACACTGTCCTAGGGTATTGGAATTTATCATTTAAACGTAGACATGTCTACCTTCGATCTTCAGGTATGACCCCCATCCCCTCCGACCACAACTTCTCCTTCAACACATATTGATGAATGATATTATCCCGCTCGGGGCTTTCGCAGTGGCGTTGGCCCTGCCTATACAACCCGTAGAGGCATATCCAAGCAACCTAGAGTAAGCCGGCCAATGGGAACGGAGATAACAATACTCATAGACGCCAACTGCATTAGGGCACGACAAAGAAACGATGGCCAACACGGGGATAGCGACAGTGATTCCGATTCAGACTCGGATTCAGACTCGGACTCGGACTCAGATTCAGACAGTGGGAGAGGTCGTAGCCGCTCTAGTAGCAGTAGCTCAACCCGGACGCGAGGGGGACAAAGCGCAACGTCCGCACCAATCAGCACGGGCACGGGCACACCACCTGTGACTTTCCATGGTCAGAGTATCTCTCCGACAAGCACAGGCAGCAACCCCGCTCATACCTCGGTGGCCTCAGGAGGAGGTAGCGGCGGACTGAGCGGCGGAGGGATCGCAGGTATCGTCATCGCAATTGGTGGGTCCTCCCAGTTGTACGAGAAAGTATCAGTCGTGGCTAATCAAGGGAACAGCATTTGCAGCGATCATGGGAGCTTTCATATTCCTGGCTTGGCGCCGCAGAGTGCGACGGCAGCGCGGTATGCGTCAAGGCGGACTAGTTCCAGGCTCGTCGGCCGACGACTCCTCCCACCCCAGTTCTTACCACAATCAGCCCGAGATGTCATCTCGGAACTATCTCCTTTCACCTATCCCGACAGAATCAACAACACCGAATCTTACAACCGCCTCCAACTCCTTCATCTCAACGGACCACTCACCTCCCCAAGGAAACAGCCTACTCTTGTCTTCAGCGCTTCCCAATCCATACGAACAGAGACAGGACGGTTTATCGTCGACAGACAACACTTCTTCCTTGGGTCGCAGTACCTCAAGCGCCACAGCTCAGACAGGCCATCTCTATGCGTACGAAGAATCGCAGCAGAACAATGTGCTCATACCCGGGCTGGAAGAGAACGCATCTCCGCCAACGGCAAGTTTAGCAGCTTTGTTGGCTGCAGGGGCAGTAGGAGCCGGTGCTGCCGCTTCCGCACGTACGAGAGCTACGGAGAGTGAGGCTGGAGGATCTCGCCAGAGCGGTTCGACATTACACATGAGCATGGCTGCCTGGCAGAAGCAATTGGAGGCCGAGGAAGAGCGAGCAGTAGAGCAAGGCAAAGCAGGTATGGCGGCAACTCATCCGAGCGGGGACATCTTGGTTGCTATGGTCGATCCGCCGCCTCTTTACTCGAATGATGAGAGCCCAGAGCCAAGGCAAAGGCTCGGGTGAGCATGATGTAGTTATGACTATCTTATTTATGGACAATTACACGATATCCTTGATGCTCCAGATTGACGAGTAGGCGAGCGAGAGTCTGAGAGTGACAGAAAGATGGCGAGATGTGACACGAAGCCAGGGTCGCTTTAGTCGAAGTCATCTCTGAGAGAGAGGTCCAAGTGTGCTGCCTGAATTTTGCTGGCGACGAATCGAAGCAAAGCGGAGCCAGAAGGATGGGAAGAGCTAGACGCATATCCAGAGGGTGCGGTATCCGAGCAGCTTGGGGGTGGCGGCATGCTTCTATCTGAATCGACGGGTAAGTCAGTCACAGCCATTGGCGTATCTGCCTCTAAGGGAGAACCGGTACGATGGTCTTTCACCGGTGTTTGGCGTGGGCAAGTGCTAGAAGAGAGAACCTCTATTTCAGCCTTCCGTCGAGTGTGCAAGATGCGCATCAGCTCCCTCCTGCCGAGGAACTCGGTTAGATACTTCTAGTGGTAGTCGACTTGCTGACGAACCTCCATTCGTTTGGCATCGAAGGTCGAGAAAGCATACTTAGCGCCTGGTGGTTTCTGTAAGTCACATCATTCTGTTGCGATCCCGAGCCAACGCACCTTCTTTTCGTCGTTCTTGGTTATGGGTAATAGTGCATCGATATCAACGCCAATGCTAGGGTATACAGCGTTAGGTCACGTTGTATGGGAGGCTTTGCCAATTACCTGGAGAGATCATGAAAGGCGACTCCAACCCATTCTAACCTTGCGGCTGCAAGCCTGAAGTTCTCGTGCTGAAGACTTCGACTACCAAACTTGTACGTGGAAAGGATGTCTATACCGTAGGGATCGCCGTCCACTAGTCCCAGTAGTGGAACACTGTAGTAAATCCCACATGAGTACACGATGAAGCCAAAAATAAACAGATCGATACTTCTGGGGTAAATGGTGAGATAATGCCTTCACTAGCTGCCGCGTAGCTACATCTGGGTAGCCCTTTCCCTATCAGTTATTTGTAGGTCAGAATGCTAAGAAAGAACGAAAGGTTAATTTACCGTAATAAGCAATCCGCGCCCAGGCAGCGCAGGATGGTCTGTGATACGCAGCTTGCAGAGTGATTGAAAAACCGCCTGGAACCAAATTAGTTGGTCTAGCAATCGAGCCAGGATGACCGTACATCTTTCTCCACCACAAGCACCCAGCTAATGGCGTACACCATACCAAAGCTGACTATGTCTTCTCCGACAGGAATCGACACGCCCTAGAAACGCTCAGATAGAAATTCCCTTCGAAGTAAAGAACATGTATACCTCAGTATCTGTGACATCAATCGTCTCTCCAGACCGCAGGTGTATGCGAAGGCTAGACCCAGAAACCAGCCCCTTTGAAGTGGCTCGCTAGATTTTGGAGCTGAGAGTGTCGCCATGAATTAAAACCTGAACAAGCATACTACATTCAAGTGTGAGCGTTCGCCCCCAAACGTGGCGGCCAAGTCATCAATGATCTACAATTCACTTGTCGTATCAGCGGATGTATGCGTATTTTGGGGGTAAAGGGAGAGGTCACCCGATCCACAACGCCTTGTTTCTTGAAAAGAGCCACGTCCTTATAGTACAGGTCCCTAGTATCATGACATTTGATGTTTCAAGAAAGCAGGAGGGAACATACCGCTTCGTTGTGGGAACATCATCAACCAATGCCTCATGGACATAATCCGCAACCCTGAAGAGCTGAGCTGCACAACACAGAACAAAGATGGTTAGTAGCTCTTCATAGTGGCAGTCAGACGACGAACCAAATGGCTTAGCGCTGGAACTTTGTGAGTTCTTTGGGTAGTATATAGTCCGTGTTCCTGGAGATCTGCGATGCGTTTAGCAGGTTCGAAACGAAACTTTGGCAACCTGTTCACCCATTCTCAGAAACCTTCCGACGGTTCGCAAGGTTAAGCTGTATTCGATGACCACGTCTAGAAGACCGCGTCGGTTTCTGATAGTCGGAGGCGGCGCCCTCGGCCTTTTCTTTTGGATTTTTCACAACAGTTTTCGTGGTTGGTTGGGTCGACGACACTAACTGTCCAAGGAAGGATAAGACCAGAGCTTCAACGTCCTCGATTCCCTTAGATCTGCTCCGGTGATGAGCAACATGAGGCGGGGCATAGAGCAACAGAAGCACCGAGAATCCAGGGTTAGCTCGTCGTCATTATCCAGGTCAATGTCGCAGGGTTCGATGCCCGTATTTCCGCCGCCTATCAAGGCATCGCATGTATCCATTTGTGACGAAGGGTCCCAAGCATCGATGTCCTCGGTCGAGCAAAATTCATCTTCCTCGTCAAAGTCGTCCACAGAGAAGATATGCATAACGCTGGTCGTGGTTTGCTCAGAGCCAGAGCCGACGCCGCCAAGTCGAAGCGCTAATGTAAATTAATTTACCGATGACACTCAGGAGTCGAGGCAGGGGTTTCGGGAGTTGTACTTGTAAAACATGCGAGCTGCACCTAAAACACAATGGAATGACGGCGGCGGCGGCGACGACGTTAAGGTACATGATAAATGATACATCATTGTCCGTAAGTATTAAGTGCACCACGATACAATAGTCACGAGTCGCCAAAAAGAGTCTGACAGCGTTCTTGAAACCCTCGAGCGGCGTTTCCAACTAGAAAGTACAATCCGGGTGTAATGCTATTACAGTGTAGGTAAAGTAGAAGGAATAATGAAGTTCGAATGCAATTATGGTCTACTAGCTTGGCAAACTATGATGGAGGTGGCTGAGAAGGACCTGGCACGGAAGCAGGATAGATCGGGGGTGGCGGTGAA
Organism: Pleurotus salmoneostramineus; assembly: GCA_002583695.1. Classification (NCBI taxonomy): domain Eukaryota; kingdom Fungi; phylum Basidiomycota; class Agaricomycetes; order Agaricales; family Pleurotaceae; genus Pleurotus; species Pleurotus salmoneostramineus. Next base: position 12,449 of record BEWF01000560.1, on the reverse strand, counting down.
ATGATGAAGGTCGATGAAGGGTCGACTCTACTCTTGGGGTATGGTTATCGATGATTATCGTCTAATGATGTCGCATTCTCGCTGTCCGATTGGTGTAGCCGTGCGTGGCGCCGCATATTGCTGAGAACACCAAAACTACGTCCACATCCATCTACAGGGCAAACGAAGGCTACAAGACGGAATGTAGTGAGCCCATCAGATCGGCAAGCTCGTTAGGTGACCGGGGAGCTCACGTTTATCATCAGAATGTGAGGCAAGGTGGATCTGTTTAGCTGTGTCAGTGGCAATGACGACAAGTAATGCACGCCACATTGCTCACTCTAAGCCCACTAGGTCGGTAAAATCGTTTCTTGCATACGTTGCATTCGTACTTCATGGATGCTGAGAAAATATCCCCACCATCTTCGGCCATTGGTTCGCGTTCGGTTAGGCCTGAAGAAGTGGATGGACGAGATCGAGGCGCGTGTGGGGGTATCGAAGGATGAAGATCCGTTGGGGATGCATGGTATTGACTATAAGGTATGTTATGGGAATAGGCAAATTGAGACGGTGAAGCGGGGCTATGAAGCGATTGCGAGGGTTGGCGAGAGTGTGGTAGCGACTGTGGCGTTGGATAGTGATGTGGAAGGCCGTGGTGAATTTTGGAGGAAGGTTCAGACAGTGATCTAGGGACGTGGCGCTGGGGGAACAGGTATGAGCACGACGTCGTCCTCTCTACCCCATGCTAACCTGTTGGTCGTGAGAGGCATTTCGCGGTCGTGAAACGTGATCATTTGTAGATATTTGAAGGGGTGCCAATGTTAGTGAAGCACCTTCGCTGGGGCGTTGCTCTACCAAACTGGCATCAGTAAAATGAGACGATTGAAGGAGACGCGAAGCAGATACCTCGTATTATATGGTGGATAGACGGAAGAACTGGTCGATCCATTGCGTAGAGGTCGAGGTCGAAGACCTATTAGGGAGGAAGAGGGAGGGGAGGGTGGCTAAGAGCTATACAGTGGCAACTGTTGGAATTATATATACTAGTCAGCTCAAGGTAATTATAGCCGAAAGAGAGCTCCGAGATGGCGTGTGCTCGACTCTCTTAGTTCTTCCATTTGGACCGCCGGTCGAGGTTAGCAAAAAACATATGATGCTGAGGTAACAGAATGGTACGAAACTGGCATGGGTTGCAGCATTGCTGCGATCTTGTCAGTAATCAGAACTGGCTTGGGGGGCTCGGAATATCCCATGCTTGTGGGTCTGGTGTTACAAGGACCGAAAAGATCCAAGCCGAGTCAGCGATCTACAAGATTCATGCAGATGTTATGGAGGGGAAGACCCTGTCAGAATGTTGAAGTAAGTGTTTACTGTCAGGGATGGACAGTATCTACCATGCGTCTTTATAACAACCAGATCGAGTTTGCCTTCGTTACTCGGTTCAAATACCGTGCCTGTGGGGGCGGTGCACCGACACCTGCGTCTATTGCCAAATACAGATTTGATCCCTTCGCGACAATTATATTTACAAGTAGAAACGAGGTTTTACGTAGACCAGTCCGAAGTCTCGTCGTCCACACCAAACCAACGCGGCAGCGAAGTCCATATATTGGCGCGTATACTGTCGGTCAACTGGCGAAAATCGTCTCGGCAATTTTCACATGCTCGATAGATGGTCGGATGCTCGCCGCCAGTCACGAAGTTCCTATTGAGCATTGCCTCTAGGTCGCGTATCATGTACAAGGGGTCGGAAAGTCTGATATCATCGCCAGCAGAGTTAATCTTGAGCAACAGTTCGAACGTGATTGCTTCGAAGGCGGCTTGACAAGAACGCTGAGTAGAGTCCCTCGCGCTATAGGCACAATTTTGCGAAGCTGGCCTTCCCTCCAGATGGTTGACGACAAAAGTAGACAGGTATCTCGAAGCGTGTTCTCTTCCACGAAGTAGTCGCATTAGATCTTCAGGGGAGAGCAAAGCGAGCTGCGTGTTTCTGGAGGTCGGGCACATGTAACCTGCGGCCGCGGCACTCGGTGAATAGCGAGACAAATCGTAAAACGCAGAGGGGAGCAGTTCCGGTGCGCCAGCCATTCGGGCAAGGTTGATGACCATTCTGCGTAGAAAACGTAAGCATGGCGGCATTAAACACTTGGGGATAACCTTACATGGGATGAGGAAAGGTGTCTCTGGGAAAATATAATCCGCTAGGATCTTCGACACTTTCTTCCCGTTTGTCCCATCCGTCGAGAGTAAGCGGCCAGTCGGCGTGAAGGGTTTGAGCAAGATCGTGACGGAGGTGTCGAACTTGGTACTTTGAGACGAGGGTCAAAACGGTCGCGGCCAAAGGAAATCCAGCTAAGTCGCAGTGCAGGGAAGATCTAGAGCAGGGCGTGTGAGCGAAGGGAGCTACACACGGAAAAGGACATCGCCTTGGTACGTACACGCCATCGTAAAGTGCAACCAGAAAATCTTTGATATCATCAGGAGCTTCAGGGACACGCAGGACAGGGCGTCCTTCCAGAAAGTCGCCCGCCGAGCCTTCCTGAGGTAAAGCCTGAATAGCGGAGGCGAGAGGTGCTGAGTGCCGGGAGAGTAGACCCCGGTGAACCAAGAAGTAGTAGTCGCCAGCCCGAATAGCGAGATTGCCATCATCAAAGCCAAAGTCTGGGTGTCTGGCGGGTAGCTTTCCGGCGGGGCGTGACGGAGGTTTTGTGTTCGGTGCATCGTGTCTGTTGGTACTAAATTCGAGGGAGAGATCCATGAAATACTGGAATGGTTGATGTCGGATGTGGTAATGAGGTTCAACTCGAAATTGAAGTGAACTCGAGGTATGACCACGTGATGTTCTGCCTCGACCAGCCTTCCCGATTGCTACAGCTTTAAGTTGCTTCAAGTCGAACTGAAGTCAACATATATAGTTCATAGAGCCTTCATTTGACCATTCCGTCATTACGGTGTCGATGCCCAAGTCTCATATGGAGTACTTCGTGTCAGACGAATGAAAGCAAATAGCAAGCCAGCCCAAAGTCAGTGGCAAGTCGGTGGCGTAGCATGAGAACGACATTGGAGTCCCAAAATGAAATCTGGCTGGATTGGTATGGCTAAATGTCGTTGTAATGTCGCCGAGGTATCTGGTCGAGCAAAATGGATCCAAGTATGCCCCATTCGTGTGAAGAAAGTATGTTGATCCAAGATTGCCCCATCCATCAAAAGTTCATGATACAGTGGGCAGCAGAAATGTGTCAGGTACGTTTTTGTTGCCAGTATTGAAAACACAGAGACATGGATGAATGTTGTTGAAGTCATAACTTTGGTCAGAGGTGGACGTTGGCGAAGTTTGGATCGTGAGAACGTGTGACCTTTGCAAAAAATTGAACGCGTCGGAGGTCCTTCTCTCATCCTCAAACCAAAACCACCGCAAGCGACGTAAATCCATCCCCATCTCCCTCTTCTTTCAAAAATGGCCGACGCTACCTCCGCACCGACGACTCCTTCTACCCGCTTCGTTCCGGGAGCACCACCTCCTCAACCTCTGTCAAAATCTCAGAAAAAACGCAGAGCCAAGGGCCCAAAATCGGAGAACGCTCCAGAGTCGCCAGTCATCATCACGGATACCACCCCTGCTGCTCTCGCTGAGAAGGCTCCTGAGCCTGAGGAGGTTAGGGAAGGCTCGCTTGCTCCGGAGCTAGTCGCGCAACCTGAAGCCCCACAACCTGCGACACCTTTGCCGGAGGAGGAGGCGGTCCTTAAAAATAGCCCCATCGTCGAACTGGTGAATAAGAGACTCAAGGCTACTAATAAAAAGATTGTAAGATCGTTTTCACTCCTCGTCTGACTGGTCACGGAATATTTACGGATTGAATTGTAGCAACGGATAGCTACTTACGCTGCTACTGACGCGGACAAGCTCAACGACGATCAAAAGCGCACGCTAAAAACTTTGCCTACGCTCGAAGCCGTCCAAAAAGAGCTAGGTGAAGTCAAGAAGGTCATCGAGGTAATTTTACACTTTCTCTTCTGCCACATAAGTAACGCGGGCCTGACGATCGCCTGAATCCAAGGTTTACGAGTCCGAGCTTGCTCATGAACTCGCGTCGAAACGATTGGAAACTGAGAAGGCTGAGAAAGCCCGGATAGCTGCCGCTGCCGCTGATGCCCAAGTATGTCCTTTCTATCTAGCGCAGTCTAGCCACTCATTTGTTCTTCTTTCGCAGCGCACCACTGTCGCAAAGACATCGGATTTGATCACTCTACTTCGCATCCGGTCACTGCTGAGCAGCGGCGATCCCGAGGTCCTGGGTCTTGGTGTTCAAGCTCAAGAGGCCGACGCCCTTTTTGCACTCAGTGACGCGTTACTCGGTTCAACCGGTGACGTCAAGCAATCTGTCCTGGATGGCTACTTCTCGGGAGTAGGAGATTTCGGCGGTGTCCCATGTCTGTTTCCCTCTTGTCTATAATGTGATTCAATCCTGACACTTTCTTCTTCTAGATTCTCGCTTCTCTGAGCTCGTTCAACTGTATACCAACCCTCCACGCGCCCCCACTCCCGAACCAGTACCATCACCTGAAGCTGAGAATGGTGATGTTACATCGGAACCTGAAGTTGCAGACGATCTCGCGGTTTCTGGTGTGACAGTCACGGTTGGTGCCATCTCAACGTCTGGTAGCTTCCATTTCATGCAGGAAAGCGAGCTTGAGGGCCCTACATTTGAGGAAACCGCTGAATGGGTGGAGTCCTCGGATGCGGTCGAGGCCCCCGTTGAGGTTCCTGAACAAGCCCCACCCGCGCCAGAAACAAACGGTCACGCTGTAACGAACGGAAGTGTATGTGCCACCTGTGTGTTTCTTTCCAAGATTTCAGCCCGCTTATTAGTCTTACCAGGTTCCTGTCCCATCGAATGGTGGTTCGTTAGACTGGGCTGCCGACGACACAGGGGACCTACCACCTATCGATGGGTTTCAGGCCACGTACGGCACATCTGGCTCTGCAACGCCCGATGCCGTTGAACAATCTTCCGCTGCTGAGCCTGCTGCTGAAGCTCTCACAACAAATGGCCATGTTCCAGTGGCAGAATCAACCCCGGCTGCGGAAGATGATGGTTTCACCCAGGCTCGTGGCAGTCGTGGTTTCCGTGGTCGTGGTAGTGGTTTCCGCGGTGGTGAGCGTGGAGGCTACCGTGGTGGTGATCGCGGTGGTTTCAGAGGACATCGTGGTGGTGATCGTGGATTCCGAGGTGGACATCGTGGTGAACGTGGTGGTAAGTAGCTTTCTGCCTCCTTAGCTCCTTCTCTAATGTTGATGATCTGTTAGGCTTCCGTGGAGGTCGTGGTGAGTGGAGAGGTGACGGTGAGCACCGTGGGCGTGGACGAGGACGGGGACGAGGAGGTGAGCCACGACTACTTCCTTAACTCTTTAATACTGAACTGAGCTTGCTAGGCCCTCCTTCGCACGCCCAAGCACCCTCAACACCTGCGCCGGCTTAAAAAGTTTGGAGCTCTTTCTGTAACCTTAGTTTGACATCTAGCGAGGCCTCGCTTACAACGCTGCAGTTCTCCTCCGTGCCGAATATATCAAATGTTTATTCCCCCTCTCAACTTTTCTGCCAGTGATTTTTTTTGGTGCGGCCTCGTGCGCGTCCTAAAACCGCTTTATCGGACCGTCATCTTCGGAAATTTGTTTGCGTGAGCTAATACCGACGTCGTGGCTTTGCTCATGATGATGCTACCCGCACGGGTGGAGAATTGTGATACCTGCCAAGTTCAGTCTACCTCACTCCGTTAATCACGATAAGCCCGAAGTTTTCTCTGGCCAGGAGGGATTTTGTGTTTCTCACCGAGCAAGGTATGTGGGGAACGGGCGCTATACAGGGATTGTTACTGACACGAGGTTGGCCGAGTGATCACTGTTTCAGGGAACCCAACGGATGCCGCGATGGAAGAAGAGAAGCAATTTCGGTCCCAGAGCCTCTCGGTTGATGACTAGTGCGCGATAAATGAACAACCCACACCCATTCACACCAAGAATTTTTCTTTTATTCTGACAACAATTAGCGCTACCGTTCGCGCAAGAATGGAAACCCACTCTCCCGCATCGGGAACGCCTCGATGCTAATTCATAAGGTGATGAAACACGAGTAAGGGACGGGACGCCTGAACAGTGATCATGATGTGCGAGGTGCACGACATGTTTTTCGCCTCATGCTTTGTGTATGGAAGATCTAAGCCAACTTTAATCCTTCAAAGCGCACCTTAACCATGGTCTCCAACTCCTTCATACTCATATCCGACGCAAACTGATAAATGTCCCCATGGTCTCTCCTCCAGGCGCAGCTCGCACTATGTCATCTCTCTTCCTCCACGCCAGTATCATCGGTGTTTCCGTAGTCTCTGTCTTCAGTATCTTCAAGTCATGGTCCAATTACAAGCAAAATCAAGCCCGGACGGAGCGAAGGCTCTTGGAGGACATTGCGGGACTTTCTCGGACAATCGAAAAGAAAGAAAAGGAGATACGAACGCTGCAGGAGAGATTGGAGGTCGTCTCGGCTGAGGTGCTTGACAAAGGCCAGACTATCTCTGGTCTTGAGCGACTGGTCGAGGATGCGCGAGGGGAGGTCATGGACAGGGACAATGCAGTGCGGAGGATGGAGGCACAGAACCAGGAGTTGGAGGTGCAGTTGGAGTCTCTGAGGAGCGCGAGTACGAACGGCAAGGTCGAGCACACGAATGGACACCCCAAAGCGTCTTCAAGCAGCGCACCTAACAACAACAGTGCTGCTTCCGTTGTCGGTGACAAGTACAGCATCGAGTACGTGATCGACATACTCAAAACGTTGAACACAGAAATATTACGGTTGGCGTCGTCCATGGCTCAGAGGTTCGCGTCCCTAGAAATGCCTCGAGACTATGCAGAGACCGAAGAACGCCTTGAGGCAGAGAAGCAGGCCATAGAAGTCCTTGGTAGTGGAATGGTCGCGCTTTTGTGCAAGGAGGGCGGTAATCGCGACCCAGCCCTACTGCGTTTCGCGTTTCAAACGTGTATGAGCGCGTTTTCTGATTGGATGTCTTCGTCATGGTACTTTGAGGACCCAGACACCGAACAGGTGTTGACCAAAATCTATGAACAGCTACGTGAATCTGGTGGGCTTCAAATTATCTCATCCACGCGTTTTTTGTTGACTTGGTTCAGAGGATCAACTCACCGCTGGCCGGTGGCGAACTCTTACTCGAACTCACGTCCAACGGATGGTGAAGACCAAGCCAGATATCTCTGAATACTTCCTTGATGCGTTCAGTAACATCCTCATGGCTGTCGGCTTCGCTGGTCAGCAAGATTCCATGCAGGCCTTTATCACTTCCGAGTTCGGAGCGCAGATGGGGAGTATAGGGCAGCTGGCTCTGGAATTGAATAAGGCCATTGGTGAAGGACTGATTTCAACTGATATCGAACCGATATACGTCTCACCTGGTGTCCCGTTCGACCCAGCGGTCATGGACGATGATGAGCACTTTGCGGACCATTTCGAAGATCTGGGAGAGGAGGAAGAAAGTGTTTTGTGTACTACGGAGATGGGTCTTCTGTGCACCGTCGAGGGCCATGGTCTAAGTCGTTCGGATGAGAAAATACTTCAACGTCCTCGAGTCGTCCGCATGTCACGAGTCCACCAGGGTTCGTAGGAGACCATGGGATCACTTTCTGTCCGACGTATTTAAACGACCTCGCCAATTATGTATGTAACTGCTATATGTTGACCTATGTAGTATCATATACACACCTCGTATTGAAGGTGTTCTAATTTTTGTGACATCATTGGATAGAACGCGGACGTGCTTGAGCGCTTACGATCCCGGCTTCTAACCACAATGTTCGCGACTGCCATCCGCTGCTCAAAAGCCTCTCGGGCTCCCCTCAACTCGAAAAAAGCAAACAAAGACTTCTACAAAGGTCCCCCGCATCGCTTCTCCACCTAACACACCCCATGCTCAAGCTCAATTCCTGCAGGAACGCGTCAGGCTTTCCTCCCAGGTGGCCATCGCACTGGTGCTCCCGGTGTTCACGTTGTACGGGGAAAAGCAAAATACCGTCTCATCGATGAGAAGGTCAGAGTCTTCGTTGCACCACCGCTGGAAAAGATTGAGGCTTCTGCAGTGCGTTATAAGTCCTTGTTTTTTTGTCTTCGTCGGCCTGACATTTCTCGTTCGTAGTTGAAACCATATGTCTCAACTCAAGTGAGATTAACGAAGCCCGAGACGCGGCAAGTGTATGGGAAACTACCGCCACAAGGTCTTACAGCTTCGCACTTGCTAAAAGTTGCTCGGGGGAATGGAAGTGATGTGAAGACGGCATAGGTGATTAGTTCATCTGTTTCACGGAGGAAGTGATTTTTTTTGGGTCAGTGTATCCTAGTTGTGGGCGACCTCATAGACAGATTGCAATCCCTCCCCTTTACGTCCTTGGGGCACTGTTCGCCGCCAATGATGAAAGCGAGGGTCATCAATGTACAGGCCATTGCCTAAGCTATGGTTTTGCCACTCTGCCATTGATTGTTTTCCAAGGAGACAGCTTCCAGGAAAGTCGGGGGGCTCGATCCTTTCGAGCAGAGAGGATGGTTTCAATTCAAGCCATGGTTGCTGAGCGCCAGGACTTACCTATTCGTCGACATCTCTCACACTTCATGAACCCAGGTTCCCCGACTTGCATTGATACCATCAATGATGCTGTGAATGAAGGTCCGTCGTGCCGAAGACTTGCGAGAGCGCAAAGGTTCGTCTCATTGACAATAGCCAATCGACTTGGGATGTCATATCAGAGGCGAGCTGGCTAAGCTTTATTAGCGAATGATATTCTGGGACGCCCAATCTTAGGCGATTATGGGCGATGAAGCCAGAGCTCCGGTATTCCTGTGGCAACGACATACTTCCCCAGGGCCTGATACACATATCTGACGGAGTTACAACTCCCGGTACTCACGTCGTCTATACTCATGATCCCAACCACACCAAAACACCGCTTTACTCTTTTCGTTTCCTCTTCTCAGTTCCTACGCAAGCCCTGGAGGCCATTTCCTTCGTTTTGCTTGGTTTCCTTCTCCCTTGGTTTAGATGCCTCTCCTCACCATCACGGTCGACGACCCATGCCCTCTTTTAGCCTATTCTCCGACGGGTTGGACACAAGGAACGAGTCAGAGCGATAATAAAGCCTCAAGGTACGTCGTGGTACTCTTTCTCTATCTATTCTCGTTCATCGTGGCCTTTCTCGATAGCTACTACTTGACGACATTCCACCCCACCAATAGGGATCAATCATCCGTGTCATTCACCTTCAACGGTACTGGTGTGCAAATCTTCGGCGCGAGACGAGGCAACCACGGGAACTTCCAAATTACCATCGACAACAACACTTTCCCGTCTATTAGTGGAGCTTCCTCGCAAGATAAATTCCAGGACTCACTCTTTTCGACTACCGCCTTGACCCAAGGCTTGCACACCCTTACGTTGACAAACCAACCAACCGATGGAAATCATAACTTCGTGGACATCGACTTCGTGAGTGACATTACTATCTTGGTACGACGCGATGCTGACGACTTGTGATAGATCACTTGGCAGTCGAAAATAGGCAAGGATGATGACCAGTTGGTCGTCAGAACTGTTCAAGATATGGACCCGGCTTTCGTCTATCAACCTGCAAACGCTTGGACATCTGCTCCAGATCATATAGGTCTTTTCAGTGGTGGAACTGGACAGTACGTGCTCTTTGTGAACTCTCTGTTTTCCTATCTCAGCTCTTCGTACTATAGCTCAATCGGCAACGGGACGAGCGGTACACTGACATATACGTTCGAAGTAGGTTTGCCTCACTCACCCACTTCTCTATCAAGTACTCACACGCTCTAGGGCATGTAGTTTTTGCAGCGATGACATCCACTTTGTTGACGTGGGCTTCCTGATAGGTGACGGTGTCCAACTGTATGGCCCCATAGGACCGAATGGTTCCCCTTACTCTATATCCATCGACGGTGGACCCAGCCGACAGTTTTCGGCAAGCAACACTGCATACACACCTCAGATGATGCTCTTCCATGCCGATAACTTGGGTGATGGAAAACACGTCCTAAAATTGGAGCACCAACCAATAGCGCCAAACCAGCAGTTTTCCATTGACTATGCGAACGTACTGAGCTCCTCCTCAATGTCCTCTGCTCAGTAAGTTGATTTTGTGTGAACGCACACTGGACAACACGCTCATAGCGATGGATAGGAACACGGCTCCTCAGAACGGCAGCAGCTCGTCAGGGAATAGCTCGTCAGGGTGAGTCAGCCTTGTCACCCATGGTGCGTAGTATACTCATACATAGATCCCATAGGTTGAGTGGCGGTCTTATCGCTGGTATTGTTCTTCCCATCTTGGTCATCATAGGTTGTGTGGTGGTTGTTGGCATTATCCTAGTGCGACGGCGCCGCGCTCGTCAAGAGCCCAACAAAAACGTTGAATCATCTTCCTGGCTCCAAGGATATGGCCCATCACCGCCGGTTGAAGAATACCAGCCGCCACCATCCTTCGGATCTCGCTCAAACTACACATCATATCGTGGTCCACCACGTAGTGTGCAGGCCACATCACCTTCCGATATCACATTTACGTCGGTGATGCAGAGCCAGAGTAGTGTGTCCTTGGATCGTAGGTCAACTTATGGCCGCTCGTATTATACCAGCCCTTCTGAACGCGCTGGTACAACTCCATATGGCGAGCCCGAGGTAACATTGTCCTTGACAACGACCTGCTCATACCCTTTCTAACTCCTCCTTTCTCCTTTCTCTTCTGTAGGTTTCGATTTCGCAAGCGTACCTGGCATCATCGCAGGAGGAGCATCCATCCCAGTCCAACAACACCAACAACAATAACTTCACCAACTCTACGAATCCGCGACCATCCAAAGGAGAAGTCGTTCTGACGCCCAATAACGGTGTCTCACGGAGTCTGTCTCCCATCAATGAAGGTGCAAGCGGCGAAAGAGATGGGGGTTCAATCACCGGGTCACCTCTTGATCGTCCGCCACCCAATTATTCCCAAGCAACAGAACCGTATGTGTCAAGGAGACCGGACGGAGAGTCATAACTATTCTTTTCTTGATTCATACTTCTTCATTATTCTTCCTTGGTAACATTGAGCCCATTTTCTCGGGCGTGCTGTGCACTGTAGCTTTAAATTAGGTTTTTGTATCGTATTTGACTGCAAACCCGGGAGGGTTGTATGTATGTACAACTTTTTCCCTTCCTTTGCTGGCTTCCCCTGTCCGGTGGAACTCCTGTGCTTCCATCAAGGGGCTGTCAATCAACCTTGCATTCTTCTGCCAGTTTAGCAACCATCGAACGTGCCGCCGCTACTGACAGTCTCTCTGATAGAGGGCGTTCAAAAATGGTATATTCGAAGATCCCAGGTCGATCACAAATGTCGCAGATCTCACCTACGTTTTGTCACAGCCTTATGGACTTTTTATGTTTTCCTATCTGTGTTTTTTCATATGTTTTTGGTTGCGCCCATTTCAAAAACGCGTTATCAGTGACGTTGATCAAAAGAAGTCCATCGGCATTCCGAGCCCTTTGGCGAAGAGGTCGGCTGTCGGGGAATAGCATAAGCGCCCAAGGATAAACGGAAATTGGCCATTGGCCGGTTTTAGGTTCCTCCATCTAAACCAGCCTCGGTTCGCCTTGTTGTTTCGCTTTCCGTCACACCACCCCGCTCGTTTACCGCAGTTATCTTGATAAACATCACCACCACACACCGATAGCTTGCAAAAGTACATGTTCCCCTTCCAAAGCTAGACTATACCTAGAACGATCATCCAAAAAAATGACAAGTTCGTCGCAAGCAAGCAGTTCGACAACATCGCAGACGTCCTCGCCGGCTCCGGTCGTTGTGGTGGAAAAACGAAGTGTCTTCTTCACGCCGGAGGTCACCTCGTATTTCATCGGTGCGCATACCGCGTTTTTGCTGTGATGTGGACTAGGTCGATTGTTCTGACTTGTGGTATGTCGGTGTAGCGGGTGGATGTGCTGGCGCTGCTTCGCGTACGGTTGTCAGCCCTCTGGAACGGCTCAAGATTATACAGTGAGTCGCATAAGGCCTGCCTATGTGCGCTACTCGTTTCTAATGGCTTGCCCTTGCGTAGGCAGGTACAACCGCGGACTGGTAATCAACAGTACAAAGGCGTTTGGCGCAGCCTTGTGCGTATGTGGCAGGAAGAGGGATTCAAGGGATTCATGAGAGGGAATGGCATAAACTGTCTGCGGATCATACCTTACAGGTACGCCTTGTTCTTGCATGCTGGTCTACCCGTCCGATACAATTCCTCCTCGGTAGCGCCGTTCAATTTACAACATACGAACAATTAAAGAAGGTCAGCTCGGTCGCTTACCGTCGTTTCTGGAACGTATCCTCAGACCTGGCTTTCCACAGTGGTTTACGCAACATG
>BEWF01000558.1:0-52656 GCA_002583695.1 Pleurotus salmoneostramineus | reverse complement strand
TGGAGGACGCTTGATGGTGGCTGAGCTCGATCGACCGAAACGAGACGAGACGGGACGAGACGACGATATGAGACAAGAATTGATCAGCACTACTGAACGTTAACGCTCAAGCTTCAGCCCCGCAACTTCAGCATGAAGGAGGGCGGATGCGGATATGCGTCGCAAGCATTGAGGAAGTAGGTAGGCCGAGTTTGGCGGATGCTGCCGGGACTCGATAGTAAATAGAGAACTTGGAGCCGATTAACCCGGTTCGAGTGGACGCGTGTCGTGGAGAAGATCCCTGTACTCGTGCCCACAAAAAGTAATCGTGCACTTTTTGAGCATCCTTTCGGCACCATCCTTTTGACTTTCTTGTCAATTTTAAATATGATAAATACAACATGACCTCACTGATGTTTATGCGAATAGAATTGTGGTTTGGACCACCGGTCGAGTGGGTTAATCAGTTTTCGGGCGAAAATGAGCTTCTTCCACCGAGCCATTCACATCGGTCTGATCGGCTGGTTGGGAGCTCCTCCAAATGGCTATTCTCCTGGTACAAATCATTTCCTGGAAAGGTGTATCCGTGAGGTAGAAATGTGTCTCGAAAGTGACGCCTTCTGGTGATTTTACCCCTCGATCCCCTGATATTTTCCTTTTTTGGTAGGTACGTCATGAACTTGTCGCCCTGATATCCCTCGAGGGAGTTGCTCGCTACTCTATTCCTTCAGACCTGAAAGAGCTCTGTTGAAGGGCTACAACATATATTTTTTCTAGATCTGAAGTGCTTACGGACCGTGGTTCGAGACACAGGGAAAAAGGCACCTTATTCATCAGACCCTCCATTTATCCAACTCGGAACCGGGCTCCCTTTGGTTACCATACGCAAATGCTTACGCATATACCTCTTCAATGTACCCATACATTTGGGCCAAGGCTATCGCGATCAATCAGAAAATGTGAGTAATTAATGTCTATAGTGCACGATTACTTATTGCGGGCACGAGTAGTCTCCAATCCCAGCTGACTCCGTCCCCTTCAAGCCCAAAGGCTCCTTCCCCTCCTCCTTTCCTGACCCAAGCATGAAAACAAGAGCTACCAGTCGCGTCTCAGGAAGAAAGATACGACACGATGAAAGAAGGATAGAGGTATGATCCTGTAGAGGACGAGGATCACAGAAGGCTAGCTGGTGTTGGGAAGCTCGAGGCTGCTTGGGTGGGAGATCGTTAGATGCGACGACGATCGGCTGGAGGGAATGAGAGCTGCGCTCGAAGCTTGAGGATGATGACGTGAAGAGGTCTTGCACGGGTGAAGAGTTGAAATGCCCGTGAGCTTGAACGGCCGAAACTCGAAGCCTGAAGCTTGTAACCTGATTGACTATCACAGGTCGTCACCTCCGCCCCAGTCCGCTGTAAAAAGCGCCTTGCAACCGCATTTCGAGCATAGGATTGTGCCAGTGGCTCGTGGTTTTGGTCCCTCCTGGTGAGCTTCAGGACTCGCGTGGTCGATCTAACGTGTAATTATAAGGGATCGTGAGGGACCGGCACCTTGCGCCTGGAGTCGAGTAATTGCCATCCACGGTGTGCATGCGGTATGCAGAGACTTGAGGCTTGAGACGCGAAAGGAGAAACGCGAGCTCAGAAACTTGAAGCTTCAAGTTCGTCTTCCATGGTCAAGCCTTGAAGTATGAAGCTTGGCCTTTAAGAATCGAGCCCCAGCTTCTCCATTGAGCTTCTTCGTCTACCCATGCGCGTAATCCATTTCGCTTGGCTTAGCCATCTCCAAACCGCCTTAAACTAGCCTCGTTGTATTTGAGACTTCGGCCTCATAAAACTCATCATAATGGGAGCGCTCCACCGCGGTGCTACTTTGAGGTAGCGGGTATGCGTGCGCTACATGAATGCGCAGTCTTGGAGAGAGGGCATCCAGCAGTGAGAGCCTGTGTGTGTGTAGGTATCGATGCAGAGCATGCGTTGATTTCAAGGTGGGGTGCAGTCAGGTGGTATCGAATGGTGATGATGTGTGGGGTTGAAGTAGAAGGACCAGACGACAGACAAGGGACACACGAGCCCGTAGACCAGGTGTTCGCATACAAGCTTCTTTCCGCATCGTCGCCCTGTGTAGAGTTTGCTAGAGTTTAGTGGGGGTACGAGAGGAAGATGACCATGGACGTACCAAAGGAATCAACGCAATGCAATTGGCCCGTAACGCGTAAACCCCAACAGAGGTACCCAACCCAGCTACACCCGGGAGCCCTGAATCAAACTCTTCAGGTCACGATCGAGGCTAGTCAACGAGAAAGGGACGGCTGATGTTTTCCAGACGATCATTTCGATGATCGAGCAGCGACTTGTGTGCCGGGCTTCAATGGACTCATTCGGTCAACATCGTCGCGAGCGAGGTTGGCCGATGAATGACACTGAATTTGGAAGACGCTAGCTGAATAGACAGGTAGAAGGCGAGAGACGATATAAATATACAAGCGAAGAGCATGTTTCGAGGACGAACCCAGCACAGACCCGGGAGAACTTTGTGGGATCCCGCGGCAATGTATGCATATGGGTAGCGAATAGAGGATCCACGGGCTACAGTTCGGTTTCCTTCACGATAAAGAGCAGCACCTGCCAAGCTGAATACTGTGAGGGGAGAATTTAAAGGCCGTAGAAAAAACTGTCCGGCGCTCAAACTTCAACCACCTGGATGTCACAGGAGAAGCCCCTGACTCACTCAGCGTGCAAGTTTGTTTTTCCAGTTTGTCCGTCTTTTTAACAGAGAACGACTGCCCATTTGACTGGGTTATGCTCTGTTTTTCTGCCTCGAATTTACGCCCCCAAAGTGTATCCCAATCGGCAAGTTTTCGCCCTCTTCGCCATTCGCCGGACCTCTGCCACTCGAGTTCGGCCCTGGTCTCACCCGGCTGCATCAAGCGCGGCGAAAAAGCAGAAAAAAGAAGCAAAAAAACATGCAAAGCCTCCAATGTGTCCCTTGACCATCCTTTCGTCAGTCTCAGATATTCTTTGGCACTCAAATACTCAATCGCCATCTCTGGAAAAGCTCTAGGACCTCTGATAATGCTCGACTTCGATCTCGCACCTTTTATGTCCCATCCCACCTGTCTTCGTGCCTCCCACAACTGAGACTGCCTTCCTGACCTTAACAGGATTCAAGCTTCACCTTCAGGAGCGGCTCCTATCCTTTGGTTCCGGGTCGTTTGGTGGTGCGATTCTCAGATCAGCGCAACCATCACCTCATGTTTCGACGACTTGCCGAACTCCCCGTACCTCTAAGAGGGTCTATATTCAAGGACTCTAATGGTTAGTCCTCCTTTCGACTCCGATCTTCGTAACTGAAAATATGAAATCTCCATGATCAGTCGTCCAGGTCTCGTATTCGATCCGTGATCATACCCAAAATGTCAAACGCACCGTCGATGCCTCCTTGGTACTAGCATCGCCTGAGCAGACCATCAAAGCGTCCAGTCAGGATGTACCATCCGATGTCATTGCATCGGTGTTCTCTCCATCTCGCCAGATTAAGATCGTGCTCCGCGAATCAATGGACAATGAAAAGGTGACCAGGCGTTTCGTAGAGGTCTGGAAAGATGGCAGACTGGATAGCTCAATTGAGGTTACGGATACTCATGGGTCTTTCTACTCTGATGGTAAGTCTTGGTTGCTTTATCTTTCATCCAACACTGACGTATCTAGATTTTCTGGGTAGTATGTCATTTTCGGAGGATGAAGACGCGTTCCTTTACACTGCCGAGGCAAATCCTCCTTCCAAAGATGCCAGCGACATTGATCGCTTCAAGTTCACCCCCAGTTTCGGAGAGGGTTTATCCACGAAAAAACGACCTCAGCTCTTCGTGATGAAATGGAGGGACGAGGGTTCGCACAGATATATCTCTGTATTTGGATCATCTACGCCGAATGTCCACTTTGGGCAAGCTGTTTTCCTTGGATCGAACGAAATCTTCGCGACTGGGTACGATCTTACGGGAGATGGAAGGTTATTGGGTGTCAAATACTGCGCTAACCGACCGATGGCCATCTGGAAACTTCACCTCCCACAACAAGGCACTGCGAGCGTTGGTTCGAAGCTTGCCTTGTCGGGTATCAAAGTCTCTTCACCGCAAGTTTCCTCCCGATCCCCTCGTGTATCACCCTCCTGCGATCAAGTTTTCTGGCTCTCAAGTACGACGTTTGGAGCGCATGCGGGTTGTTCTTCGCTTTATTCCCTTGACGTCAAGACAAATGAAACACGCGTCGTCGTGGATGTCGTCTGGGAACCCAGTCAGCCTGGCGGGTTTCCTGGGCTGTACCTCGAGACCCTCCCACAACGTGCTTTCATACAGCTCGGTGGGAAACTGTACATCGCTTGCCATTCGATCTGGGGTTCGCGGACGAAGGTTCTGTTGATTGACGTCGTGGATGGCGGTATCACGGATTTGACGACAGATGAGCAAGATGGTGGTGAGTTGTACAGTTGGTCGGTGCTGGGTACAGACGGGCTGGATAGAATCCTGTGTTCTCGGAGCTCTCCCACAAAACCACATGAAATCGTGCTCCTCCAGCTTGATCACGAGAATCCCAGTCTCATTCCATCTCTCCGCATCTTGGATAGTCCAACTTTCGATGATGACCGTAAGTTTCTCTGACTTTCTTCGTCTTTTCGCTGCTTACTTCCTTTACTCGTCCTCTCCAATATATTTTCTTACAGTCCTGGGTGTGCTCAACGATGTCACTGTGACGATTGATCCGATTCCTGGGCGGTTCCCTACGGAAACCATCGTTTACAAACCAAAGACAACCGATCCAAGCCACGTACCGCCTCTTATTACAATACCTCACGGTGGACCCCACAGTACGACTACCACAGCTTTCAATGCTGGAACAGTCGCTCTGGCTCTTGAGGGCTGTAAGTTGTTCCCCTTTCCACGGATCGTCCAGTCCTTCCAACTTGACCTCGTTCGCTGATCTACATTTTCAGTCACACTCTCTTTGCCGAATTACACCGGCTCGCTCGGCTTCGGAGAGAAATACGTTACCGCGCTGCTGGGGAAATGTGGCTCCCTGGACGTTGAGGACTGCATTGCGTCGGTGAACCACCTTGTGAAATCAGGTGTCGCCACGATGGGAGAGGGGAAACAATTTATTTCGGGAGGAAGTCACGGTGGTTTCTTGACAGGACATCGTGCGTGCTCAGTATTTACCCTATTGAAACGATTGCGTCTAATCTTGCGGCATAGTAATTGGTCAATACCCCGACGTCTTCACCGCTGCAGCGCTTCGAAACCCCGTCATCTCCGTCGGTGAGCTCTCTACGTCTGACATACCCGACTGGTATTACTCAGAATTCGGCCTCCCTTACACCCCGAAATCTCTCATTACGCCAGAAGTATACGAAACCCTCTTCAAAGCGTCGCCGATTGCGTATGTCGATGAAGTCAAAGCCAAGGTGTTGTTATTGATTGGCGGGAGTGATTTGAGGGTCGCGCCGACGCAGGGAGTTGGGTATTATCATGCGTTGAAAGGGAGAGGGAAGAAGGTGGAGATGCTTTGGTTCGAAGGGGAGGGACATCCGCTGGAGGGTGTTGAAGCGACTAGGGTGGGGTATGAGGTTGTCTTGTCTTGGTTTATAAATAAGTCTACGTAGGCAGTGGTACGGACGAACGGCTGAAGTCATCCAACAGTTCGCAGGGGTTAGCGTCTTGCGTGATTTTTCGCTTCCTCTAAACTTTAGATCACTGGAAGACGAAATACAGACATCTAGGTTATTTCGCCACAAGTAAGACACCCGATGCCCCTACGTTACATGCCAATATGAGAAAAGGTCTGCTCTACATGACGCCAACTTAGCTGGAACAAACGGCTTTGGAGGAGCATGTGTGAAAATTACCCAAGAGAGAGAGAAGGGCAGTGCCACATCCAAACAGAGTTCCGCGGCTAATATGGGGGGTCCTCATTGTAGTCGTCTATTCAGTGTTTGCATGATCTTATCCCTTCTTCACAGGCCCTAATCAAAGTACTGTGTACGTCCCTCCCCCCTCCTCCCCCTTCATCGAATACTATCATCCTAACCCCCTCTTTCCTCATAAGATTCAATTCAAACCCATCGCACAAACTCCTCATGGGCCCAGCTAGATTCAGCAACTCGCACCTTAGGCCTGAAGGGTATAAGTCACACTTGAAGGTGGTTCGCACAGGGAAGAAGCCCTCCGAGAAAGAGCTCAAGCCAACGAAGCCCTTCAAGGAGACGAAGAAAAGCGGGAAGGGGACGAAGAACATCGGGAAGGGTGGCCGTGGAGGTACTCCCTCAAAGTCATCAGACGCACCACAAGAACACGAACCCGAGCCGGACCACAAGCAAGATCAGGCTACTCCCTCCATCCAAGCACACTCATCCGGATGATCGTGCCACCAAGCCGTCCTTTGAGGCGTTCAAGTCTGCGCAAGGGGCTATTGTGAACTCACCTGTGATCAACCAAGCTGCTCATGATCAGACTATGACTACTAGTAAGCACTTCGTATCTGAGACAGAATTTCATGCCAACGACATCATCTACAGTCCAGAGTAAAAATATCAAACGAATCACTGTGAACTTCCTGTCTGATCCCCTTTGTACGATTCTCTCCGTGATCTTCGATCCCATTCTATGGAAACAACCCACCATTCAACCGTCATTCACCACCGAAGTGTTGAAGAAGTTACTAGCCATACTCCAGGATGCGACGGTACTCCTCGCACCCGCCCTTGCGGGAGCGGTTGGAGCTTTAATTACTCTTGTGTTGTACGAAAGGCCTGCAGTGGGTGGGGGTCAACACATGCTCCTCGAGTAGGATGTGGACGTATTGGTGGCCTTCGTTTACTTATGCTCGTAGACACAGTCTCTACTCTATACCCAAATATTTATCTACGTACACGACTGTTTACTTTGGCTCCGGGTATTATAGCGTATACATTTCTCTACTCTACTCTGGGCGACGACAACGATCTCCAAGTCCATGGATGGCTGATATGAAGAATTACGAGGGAAGGTCATGGTAGCGGTGGCGGCGACTGGGCAGCGACCCAGGCTACCTGTTCTCAACAGCGACCCAGCCTCGGCTAACAATCCTACCAACCAACGGACAGAGGACCCATCATATAGACCACGCCCAGAAGACCACGAAGGCGCGGAGTGGACGCAGCGTTTATCCGATCCAACGGCAGCGTAGAATTGGGGTTCGAGGGAGCATGATGGAGATGGCAAAGTGGCGATAAGAGAACCAAAACGAATCATCGACATTGCCGACAAGCTGGCACCAACGCTTACAGCAGAGATTGACGATGACGACGGTGGAGGCTCGAGCAAGCGACGTTCAGCGGGAGGTGTTGTGGTGCCAACTGGGGTGGGCTGGGATCGACCATGTTTGCTCTTGGGATAGGTACCGCATCGTGTCTTCTCCGTCCAGTGGTCAATCGGCCGCTTTCATCATCATGTTCATCGTCTCCACCATCCTCCCCCACGCCCTCTCATGTCTGAAAGCCACAGGCATACAGCATGCTCCAGCGCCGATATCCAAGTTTCCTGGTTGAATTCGTTGGGTAAGCTTCATGGCAAGAACAAGGGAGACATGAGGGATGAGATGGAAAGCTTCAGTCTTCCAGCGGGCTCGGTGATCGGCTATAGTGTATGTGGCAGGGAACGTCCGATTCCGCATGTGACGGCAATGACAATGACTGTAGCAAGGGATGTGTCCGACGACGAGCGGATAGTATACGCCGAAAAGGATGGTGGGATGGATGACGAACGCAAGGCTCTGAGTTGGAAAGTTGGGAGCCTCTGCTGTTTGACTTGTCCAAGCTTCAGCGTCAATCCTTCTTCTAGCCCACGAACGTTGAACGTTGAACATCCAATCAGTCTTCATCAACCAACAGCCACGCTTATCCAAACCGCCTCCGAACCCAAAGGATCTCCACAAGGACTTGGTGTCCAAGCTCGAATGGGTGGGTGGACGATAGCAGCAACAGCGTGGAGTAAGGTGGATAGTATTGACATATCGCTACACAGGACTGTAAGCTTTAATCGGAATGTGCGTTATCAATGGATAACGAGGACTTACTGACAAAGGTTCGTCATGCGGGGGCAGCGATGACCCCGAGAGAAGCGTAGGCTGGTTGATAAGTCTGATGTATCTTCAAACAGGCGGAGTGCGGTATCGTCTACACAGGGTGGAGGAGCGCAAACGTGCAATTTCCCCGGCTGTGCAGTCATCCGTCACGGATATTAGCGTTTTTGGGCACGAGGATGACGACCACAAAGGAGGTAGGAGGATGCGGCGAGGGATGTTCTTGAGATGAAGAAGAAGATGGGCTGGGTGGAGTCGAGCTGAACCACCAGCGGACGGTCCATGTGGCGGGGTCTACTTGTGATCGTTGGCTTCATCGTCTGGATTCCCTCCATGGGGAGCGTGATCGTCGTAGGGCTTGAGCTTTCTTCGAGTACCGTCTCTCTCGTTTGCGTTCTAGAATGGCATTGGGGTTCTGGAGCTGACCCTTGTCCTCGATAACCCCCACCGCCGCCGCATTCCTCCACTGGCAAATCCTCCTTCTTCGTCTTCATCGACCCGCCCACGTCTCATCCCTCTCTGCAACAGCACTTAAAGAGGTACAGAATGCGTAAATTCGAGCTTGAGCAGCGTAAACTGGAGCACTTAGAGGGTGGAGCTGTATTCTATACATATACAGCGGAGCCTGGGATTAGAACGGTGATGAGAAGGGAGTTAGTATGTAGCACATACCATTTGAGTGGAATTGGGAAAGGCATGGTAACGGAGACGCGGTACGACGGCCAAGGATGACGATGACGAACGCAGCGTGATAGACACGGCTCATGGAGGAGAAACGTCGGCGGAACGCGCAGGCCACGAGTTCAAATCCAGATACATAGGGTTCTTCACCATACCATCAAAAGCCTTGAAAACAGCTCTCAGCCGACTGGGACACAACTACGCCAACGAGCACCTGGTTCTCTCAAGTACACGAGCGATGAGCGTGCATGAGGCATGATGTTGCGTGAGGACAACTCGAGGTCTTGGGGTGCGATGGCCGCGTATGTGGTGATGCGCGACTTGGAGCTTGGAGTCTGCAGTGCAGTCAGGGAGGTAGGGCGGCGATGACAAGCGCCATCGAGATCGTATTGCAGGCTTCGAGCAAGGTGAACGTGATGACAGAGCTACCGCTCTCTCAAGGGCGTGGGGTGGATGGAATGGTCGCGGATACGAACTTGTAATGTAGAAGCGAGAAGGCGTGGCATTGTAATTTGTAGGTTCGCAGCTGGAATCCGGGGTGGGAGGGTACAACTGGGGTTGGCATGATTTGGAAAGGAAGGAGCCGTAGCGTGAACAATGCTGGTGGGATCGATGGCCATCGAAAACGTTGAGGAGGAACTACTCGGTTGGAGGATCGTGCCGTTGGAATGGTCGAGCATGATGGGACCCAACAGCGTCCTCATCTATCCGTCGACCGTCAAGACCACCCCTTCCCATGCTCATGCTCGCGTTTCACTCCGGGACGTCCTAGTCAATACTGAAACGAACGCGCTTCATCTCATTATCGCCACCGTCTTGACCCAAAGCTCCGAGCTGCGAAGACGTCAACCCAACCCTGCAGAAACGAAGGAAAGAGGGGAAGGAAAGCCGTTAGAGAGCTGAATGTTGGGGCGAAGATATGGAGGGCATACCTCGGGGAATCGGTGTAGAGAGCTGCCTTATGTAGGCGGAAGATCCGCAAAGTCACGTCGGTCTTGACTGGGACGGAGAGTCGCGGCATTGTCATTGGAGGGTCAACGAGGACCAAGGTATTGCAGTCGGGTTCGAACTTGATTCAACCGATCAGCGAGAATAGTGTCATTCTGACGGCTCTGTAGAGTAGAGGGGAGAGTCGTCAGTGGGAGGTCGTGCTCCCCAATTTGCGAGCTGACTGCTTTCATCGGGATAATTCGTTGGTGAGAACCAAGCGCACGAGCGTGGTGATGAATTCATCGACTTGTCGAGTTGGATATCGAAGTCGTCAGCCAAGGAGAAGAGGAGGAGACTCAGATAGTGAAGTTTGAGGTTGGAAAAGGTCGTGGGTGGGAAGGAAAGTGTACGCGCGTCGCCTCCACGTGAGATTAGACTTTTAGGTTGTCTGGATCGACGGCCCGGTTAATGCCTCCGAATTCTGTATCCACATCGTTCAGCGTCACGATGGAGACGATATCCAGCATGAACGATAGCAGGCTTGATGATGGAGGAGGGGCGATGTGTGGAGGAGGTAGAGGTGGAGGGTGCCGGAAGCTTGGTGGCGAAGTCGACAGTTGTGGTCGTTGAATTCTTCGCCCAAACCACAGCCAGATGTGTCTTCTTCGTCCTTCCCAACTGCCTAGTCCTTCTCAGCATCCTGCCCTTCCTCTGCCCGTGGCATCCTTCTTCTAATCCCCAACAACCAGCGGCTGTTACCCATCGTGATCCAGCCAGGCGTAAAGATGCCCTCTGCCAGCGCCGCTTCTCAACCCACCAGGCACAACGTCCCTAGAGCAATCAAGGCGGACAACGTAGACATGGACGTCTATGCAGCAAATCGCGGGCGTTGATGAGCAGCGACGACATCACAAAGGGTTGAGGAGGACATGGGCTTCGAGCTCCAAGGTAACGTCGGGCGGTTTACCGATGACTCCGGGTGAGACAAAAGGTGAGAATCATCGCTTTCCATCCCCAGTCTCTGGTACCAGTAGCATCTACCGGGTAGTCTTGTTGCTCGTAACTGCTAGAGGACGTTGATGGCGCGTAAAAGGACGTTATGGTCATGGAGGGGAAGGGTTTGCGACGAGGGGAACGTGGTCGTCGTGGTGCGAGCGTCGTTTCTCTTGGTTCCGTCCCAGAATAGCATCTCCCTCGTTTCTGACACTTCTCCTCTGTAACCCCCCGCCGCCGCCAGAGTCCTCCACTAACAGCTCTGGCTTCATCGTCGCATTCATCGCCGTCTTCATCGCCTTTCCAACCTTCCCATCTTCCTCTACGGATATCCACCAAAAACGGAAATACGCAATAACTAGGGCTCGAGCAGCGTAGATTGAAGCAGCCAGAGAGCGGAGCCGTCGTCTGTAGAGTGGTTACATACTCTGGGGTACCTGGGATAGGATGAACGACGCCGATGGGAAGAAATAAGAGACCACGTACCGTTTGAATGTGAACGTTGAAGATATGATATGGTAATGATTTTGTATCGATCCGCGGTGCGGACAGCGCCGAAGACCGACCAAACGTCTCAGAAAAACGATGGGGAGGCGGTGGGGTAGATATCGCTGAGGCTTGAGTCGACCGACATGGCCATATTTATCGTCCAACGCAATTTCCAGGCCCAAACATTGAACCGTCTTCCAACCAATTGGGACATCATGACGCCAACGACCATCTTGTTCTTTTCTGAGCAGCTGGAATCCATGGGGTCGACGAGCAGACATGTCTGGCAATGGCACGCGGGTACAGCTTCGAGCGTGAAAGCTGGAACTTGCAGGCTGTGGTGCGGAGATACAGCGGTGGTGGGTTGGTTCAAGATGAGGGCCGTGTAGTTCGAATGTAGAATTCTTCGGTGAGGAGTGGGCACGGTATCGCAAACGGCCATGCGTCGAGGAGGGACCAAACGACAGGGTGTATGGCAATGATCCGGGGCGGTGATAGAGAAACAGGGATCTACGCGTTGCAGCTGGTATTTGGGGTTGGGAGGGAGACAACGGAGATGGACGAATGTAAAAGGAAGCTTGAACGATGTCGAGGAACCGGACGGTCGAAAGAGACGAGGGGGACGATGCTCCATGCTAGAGGACGAGCACGACGCGCCCCAACCCCTCCCTCATGTCTCCATGCTCCGTAACCATTGCTTCTCTCGTTCCGGGGGCGAAAGAACTCGACCCAACCCTACAGAAAGGAAGGGAAAAGGAGGGTGAGAGAGACCTCAGCGATGAAGCAAAGATAAGAAGGGCATACATCTGAGTATCGGCCTGGAGAGCTTTGTTGGGATGGATTGAGTTGGAGAGTGTTGCCGTTGGTACTAATGGGACGGGGTTCGGATTTGATTGAACCCATCAACGTTTCAACGACAATAGTATCATTGTGACTTTCAAGCAAGGAGGAGAGGGGAGGGCGGATTTCCGCGCAATTTGCGAGCTAGAGATGGGAGGAGGTCTACCCATGGCGATGTTTCGTCGGGGAATAACTTGGGAATAACCAAGAGCACGAGAGTGGTAATCGATAGGTCGACTCGTCGAGCGAAATATTCATGTCGTAGGCGTAGGAGATGATGAGGATGAGGTTGGGAGCTGGAAAAGTTGGCGGGTGGGAAGGAAAGTGTACACGCGTCGGCCCAGACTTTTAGCCTTGCTGGATCAACGGTCCGGCTAATGCCTCCGAGTTAGGCAGGGTTGGTTACCAGCCTACCTCCGAGTTCCCACCACAAAAGCGGTCCTCACTGTTCTGCGCTGCTTGTGCGCTGCGTTCCTCAGCTTCGGCCCTTGGAACTGTTCTTCAAACCGTCGTCAACCGAGACGTCCCATCCCATCGTGTTCACATTCATCCAGCGCTAGGAGAGCCTGGGCCGAAGGTTCCAGTTCGAAATGGAATCAGCGACATCTAGAGTCGAAGAAAGGACCCATAGGCACCTAATCAGGGGAGATTTTAGACGTTGGTCAGGATATACGACAACGTGAAGGGATGGGGATGGCATACCGAGCCTCAGACGACAAGAGGTGAGTAGCATCGCTGTCTATCCTTGGTCCTTGGTGGCTATAACGTCCATGAATGATTCATAGAATCATACAGGTGCTGCGCGAACCGGCGGAGATGGTGGTAGTCCGATAATCGAAGAAAGGACGTCTGGGGCGAGTTTGTGGGGATGATTGACCGTAGCAATAGCCATCAGTGTGACCTGGAACGCGGCATCAGACGTGGTCGTGGGGCACAACTAAGCCAAGGGGCCAGGGTACATGCGAGAAAAGTCTCGCTTGGGATGGATGAGCTGTAGCTTGAGTGGTAGCCGGTAGCGTGTTGCATTCTCCACAGCTGGGAAGATAACCTTCGAATGCGTCTCCAAACTTCATCGTTGGGATCGTCGTCAGCACCGTCTCCCTCCTCCAGCTCGTCCATTTCGCACGTTACTTACATCTCGTTGTGTTCCTCGCCGATCTCAACGACACCTCCCTACCGATTCAACCTGCGAGAAGCCACTACACCACCATGCCATTGACATCTGGCAGCCTCACGCCTTTAGGTGCGATTGTCGATCAATACTTTGGGGCGACATGTTACAGGAGTCGACAGCGAGGCCTGGTGGAGGGAACGATGCCTCCCAGCTCGCGGGATTCCATGGGAAACTCGTAGATATCTGATATGTAGAGTATAGCCCTGCGGTAGTGGGTGTTGGCTGTCGTCTGTACTAACTCTGTAGAAGCCAAGGCAAGAAGGGGTGTTACATGCGTCGAATCGTGAATCGTGGGTGGAACGGAAGGCGATGCTGCCACAAGCCTTTGATAGGGGACGTACTTCTTCCACCTACGGCCGTAAAAGTTTTCTCTCACACCCTCATCTCGCCCCCATCGTTCATCATCGCCATCTACTCCTGCCTTGCAACCCACCTTGCAACCTCAGTGATCACCGACTACTTGCACAATGCCTTCAATCACTGAGGAGATTGGCACCAACCACTTATCAACTGTCTATGAGGTCCGCCGCAACATCATCCACCACAGCTCTGTGCACATTGCCTCAGGCAGAGGCCTAGTTAAATTGTCTATCGTTTCTACATGGCCTCACCGCCGATTTATCAAGAAGGAGCCATTTTCCACACTCTCCGTACTACTTATTGAAGCGCTTGAGGCATTTACCCCCGTCCCACTTACCTCGTCTGGGAACCAACTTCTCCGCGAGATGAGCAAAGAGCTAAACAGCCTTTCGAATACAACTTTCCTTACGGGAGCAATCATTGACAATTTGGAACAAAAAGGGCCCATGGAATTTGCTGGCGCCTTTGTTGCTGAGAGCCAGGAACAATTTGGGGACTTGCCAAAAATGATTCCGTCGTTGGTTGATGAAATTCGGCGTTACAAGTACGGTCTGGAGTTTTCAAAAATTGGTCCGATCTGGCGTGAAGTGATCTTGTCGGTGATGTCTACAATTAGGGCTGACTTGGCCATCCGGAAGGAGGTTTGGAAAGCAAACCAGCGCTTGCCCGCTTACCAGGAAGTTCTTCTGCGATTCCTCGCATCCCCAAGGTATGTACTCGGTGCTATGACTAGCTAGATATACCCTTGGTGCTTACAAATATAATCTAACGGACTTCCTGGGCAGTTTGCTCGCAAGCACATATAACCCAGAACGCAAGTCTTCCTCCACACCACCCACATATACACCCGGACCGGGGAATGACCCTGATCAGGTTACTCCCTCGGCAACACAAGCTACTCCCTCAACAACGCCTGACTACGCACCCCCACGCACTCATCCCTTGACAACACCTGACGATGTATCCAAGCGCTCTCATCCCTCGACAACACCTGACGATGCATCCAAGTGCACTCATCCTCCGGATGATCGTGCGGCTCAAGCATCCTTTGAAGCGTTCAACTCTGCACAAGGGGCCAATGTTGGGTCGCCAGTGATTAATCAAGCTGCTCACGATCAAACTATGACTATTAGTAAGTACATCCACCTTCATCCGAGGCAGAATCGGATGCCAACAACATTGCTTTCAGTCCAGAATCAGAATATCAATCTAATCACTGTGGACTTCCTTTCCAGTCCTTTTTCAACAATTCTCTCCTCCGTGATCTTCGATCCCATTCTATGGAAACAACCCACCATTCAACCTTCGTTTAGCGCCGAAGTGTTGAAAAAGCTACTAGTCATGCTCCAAGATGCGGCGGGTTTCATGACGCCCGCTGCTGCCGCTGTCGCTGCGACGGTAGTTACGGCCGTGTTGTATGAGAGGTCTATGGCGAGTATGGGGCAATATATGCTCATCGAGTAACATTGATGGCATCCCTCTTCATACTCACGGGGAACGTACCCAGAATTTCATTTACATGCGGACTACAGGTGTACAGGCTATGACTACATACTTCTGCTTTGTATGTACATATACAGACTCTACATGCTTCCATACACTACAAGACAATAATACGAAGAGAAATAACGACGAGAGGATAACGGTGTGAACACCACCCAAGACGTATATAAGAATGACTGGGCACTCATTGGATGATAAAGGAGTAGATACGCGATCATAATATATATACCAACCCCGTGTCGTTGTAGCGCGAAGGTATTGGCTGGAAAGACCCATCATGTCGACCGGGTTCGCAATAGCCCACTACTGAACCATCAGGATCTCCCCCCGGATACTGAAAACCATGTTTCGATGCAACACGGTCGTCTACCATGACTACCGAAGCTCTGCAATATTCTCTGTCGCCTTCAGCGGTAGGTAAATGGGTAGTGACAATCTTCAAGTCCATGGAGGGCTGGCATGAAGGAATTCGATGGAAGCGGCAAAGACACGGTAGCGGCGGCGACTGGGACCCAAACGAGTCATTGTCATCGCTGACACCTGGACCACCTAAGTATCCCCAAGTTACGACAGAGCAGAGGTCAACGATGACGGTGGGTGAGCGGGCGAGCATCATTTAATAGAAGATGCTGCGATGGATAGGATAGGGTTCGACCATGTTTGCTTCCGGGATAGCTGCTGCACGATCACACTCAATCGACCACTTTCATCGGCGTATTCATCATCTCCACCATCCTCTGGCTCATCATCTCCTCCGACATCAAATCGATCGCATTCATCGTCTAGTTCATCGCCTTTACCTCATCGACTCAGAGCTCAAGCTGCCGTCGATCCTCCTCTTAGCCGGTAAGCACCCGGCTCCTCTTCATCAACTTACAGCCCCGCTGACCCAAACCGCTTGCAAGCCCCAGGAATCTCTAAGAACGGTCGGCATCCAAGCTCAAATGAGTGGATGGACGATAGCAGCGTCAGTGCAGAGGCGGGGGATTGGGATGGTCATATCGCCACCCAATAATACTGTAAACTTTGATCAGTATGTGCGATATCAATGAATGACAAGGACCGTTACTCACAGAGGTTCGTGATTCGGGGGGCAGAGATGACGCCGTGGAGAGTGTGCGCCGGTTGATAAGGGTAATATCCTTTCATACAGGCGGAGTGCGGTATCGTTTTCGCAGCGTAGAGGAACGTAACCGTATAATTTCCCCGATCGTATAGATGGGCAGATGATTTGGTACGCATGTAGTCGTCTGGGGGGACGGATGTGACGACCACGAGCAAGGTGAAGGAGGGACGACTTCTGACAAGCAGGGTCTGGAGATGAAGGTCATGACAGGGTAGGTGAAGTCGAGCTGAACCACCGGCGGACGGTCCATGCGGTGGAAACTACTCGGCAACGTAGATAACATCGTGTCGATTCCCCCCGCCTCCATGTCGTCTCCATCACGCCTCTTCCACGACCCCATACCCACAGCAATAGGCGGCGACGTTGACAAGCGAGCGCACTGGATGGTGAGGAACGCAAAGATGGAGGTGGGGAGTCGTTGGGGGTAGGTGAGAGTGCGAAACGAAATCATTCCTAACGATGGGAAAGTCATGGGGGAGAGCATCTGGGTATCACGGCCTTGGTAGGCAGGCTCACGTCATCGAAGATGAGTGGCCGAAGAGGCGGTAACATGTTACATGAAGGGTCTGTCAAGGTAGGTAAGGAAGGTGAACGAAGCAGATATTACGAATGGAAAGGACGTACTGAAATAAACCCCCAGAAACTAGTCACAAATCGGAGTCCTTCCGAAATCAACTTCCAGTCCGTCGTTACGTACTCCACGGCTATGTATCGCTCAGGTTAGTTATCTTCAGCGGGAATAGAGCTTTAAAACTGACAGCTTGAAGCACAATGAAGGGGAGTAATCGAAGCCGGGGACGTGAAGGAGGGAAGGGTGGAGATGCTGCGCGTTCGCGGTTGCAATTGGGGGTGGGAGGAAGACTCAAGAGGTGGTGAAGAGGACAGTGGGGATGGGCTTGGGCAACGTAGGTTGGACCAATGATGTGCGAAAACGATGAGGATGAATTCCTTCCAACGACGCTATTCGACAGCTCCCTCATCTATGACTGCTTGGTGCCAGGACGAGACCCGTTCCTCGACCGCATTCCGCTCTGAGAGCTCTAGTAGATGCCAACCCGAGGCTCTACCACCAAACAAATCGTCATCGATTCATTGACCTGACGCTTCCGGGAGTGAAGACGTCGAGCAAGCGTAAAGAAACAGAGGGAGAAGGGGGAGGGAAATAGTTAGAGCGTGCTATGTTGTCACGCAAAGAAAAGAACGTACCTATGGGCATCGGCACAGAGAGCTTTTAGGGGGGGACGGAAAGACCGCGAGACGACGCATGCGCACAGGTCTTGAGAGAAGCAGAGTCGGGCACTGAGCGGGTTCCGGGTTCCCATTAGTAGGAGGGGAGCCGGGCTCGAGACTGATTGGGCCCATGGACGTCATGACGAAGCAAGGAGGACAGCGAAATGCGATTGGCCATGCTCTCGATGCGTGAGTTGAGGATTCTTGTTGTCATAAAAAATGAAGCCCATGTGTGTCACGATCGACTCTCAAGTCGTCGAGGGCAATATATCGGAGTCGTAGGCCATGGTGAAAACGAGGATAATGATGTTGTTTGATGTTGGACAAGTTGGCGGGTGGGAAGAAAAGTGTACGCGCGTCGCCTCCACGTGGCATAGACTTTTAGGCTTTCTGGATCAACGGTCCGGTTAATGCCTCCGAAATCCCTATCCCCACGCAGAGAGCGAGTGCGAAGAGACCGTGTCTAGGAGGAGAATAGTCGTCCTAATAGTGGTGGGGGCACTTGTACAGGAAGAGGGAGAGGAGGATGGGGTATAGTCCTCCCAACTTCTGTTGGTTTTGTCCGTGGATACTTATTCGTCGTCTTCTTCGTCAAATCCTGGTTGAAAAAACCAAGCATTGGTTCAGTCGTCGTCTCCTCCCTCCCATCTCTTGGCTACTCTTCTAGCCTTAACATCCCATCGTGACCACGTTCATTCTAAAAGTCACCCGCGCTACCAGGGCCTATTCTGAAGGTTCCATCAAGCCCACAACGTGGTCATGAACGTTTGGAACATCTACTTGGAGGGTGTACGCAGGTCCAGCTGCTAAACGCACATCGTAACGTCGCTC
This sequence comes from Pleurotus salmoneostramineus, assembly GCA_002583695.1. NCBI lineage: Eukaryota > Fungi > Basidiomycota > Agaricomycetes > Agaricales > Pleurotaceae > Pleurotus > Pleurotus salmoneostramineus. Next base: position 34,409 of record BEWF01000558.1, on the reverse strand, counting down.
AGCATCGTGGTGATCATGAACGGATGGAGGTGACGTACTTAGGACTAACACAAGGTGAACATTGTCGCCTTTTATTCGGGCTCGCTGGTACTGATATCGTACGCAGGATTTAATGACCATCGTGTCATTCCCGTTGTGCTGTCGGAAAGGACTGACATCGGGCGGGTGAGCATGGCGTAGCTGGCGTTGGGTCTGAGTAATCTCGTTTGCTACGATGATGCGATGCGAGGCCGATTCATCGCAAGACAATAATGACCTCAATGCACAATGCGACGAGGAGAAGGCGGTGGGTGAAATTAGAGCGAAATGTTGGCGAGGACGAATTCCACAGTGGGCGTTCCAGGTGTATCTTTGTTCAAGCCCGGAAACAGGGCCTTCAAACCCATATTCATCGTCAATTTTGTCGTCGCGTTCATCGTTCTCCTCTCTGCCTTCTTCCTCTGGACCTGCTTCTGATATTCATCATTCTCCAGCTCGATAACGGACCTTCCCCCTCCCCATTGTCATGTTCAAGTCGACGCTACCTATTAGGATCGACGACGCAGCGGTTCACGACCACATTACACAGACACGACTCCAGGATTCCGAGAATTCATCCTCTCCTCAAAACGCGAGGCTGGCAGCGGCGTCTGATGCATTGTAGACTGGGAAGTGTACTCCGCAGCGAATGTACTGCACACGATGGTTCGAAGCAATTGGAACTTGAGGTTGATTGCTTGAAGAAACGATTCGCAGGAGGAGAAGATGACGATCGAATGTATCAAGGGATAGTTCTGCGCAAGGAGAACCTCAAAAAGGAAGGCGTCAGGTGGCGAGTTGGAAGGGGATTGAAGCGGATGCTAATGTCTTGGGTGGTCATTCCAGTCTCCGAGGAGGAGGGGAAACGATTCAGGGTGAGCTAGGACGTTAACTTTGAGAGCACGAGCGGAAACGTTCTAAAATACGCGATCCTGATAGGCCCAAAGGGAGTAGCCGACGTCAATCATCCATATTTCTTCCTCCCGACAGAAACGTCCATCTAGCCGCCTATTCTAGATGATTATCCAGCGCCCATATCACTGATCCGAAGGAATTGTTGAGGGAAGATAGTGGAGGCCTGCGAGTATCGAGGTACTTGATGGTTTGTCGAGCGATGAAGAGACGAAGCTGAATTTGAGAGGGATTAGGGGATGGGGGAGGTATGTGCAGTGTAGACGAAGGGCTAACCATTTTGGAAGGATGCAACGGTAGAGTCGAGCGGTAGTTTCTTCTGAAGATGGATACTGAGAAGACGAGACCGATGATTGCGGTAGTTAACGGAGGTGGAACAGGTTGGTGTATGATAGGGACAGGGAATTTTCGGACTATCCTGGGATGTAGATGGCCTCGCGAAGATGGAGAGGAGGCTTTAGAAAAGCTGGTAACGCAGGACACAACGCTGCGTTCGGAATCGGGGATGAAAACGAAAGCCAGAAAGGAGCTGGAGACACGCCTTTCGAGCCACCAAAATCCCACCTTCTCCTTTCAAGCCACGCAGCGTCTCAGTGAGCTGTGGAAACGTGGATGGGACGACGATTCCGGCAACAGCCTTGCGGGGCACTGGGTAGCGTGGAATAAGTACGGAAGGAAAGGAAATAACAGAGGAAATGACGGAGACGTACACGTTCCTCTCATCGCCGATTCAGCTATCCAAGCGAGGCCACTGTACCAGAGTCCAGGCCTACGACTCTGAGGTTCCTAGCTCATGTCTTCTTGATGGGATAGTCGGATCCCTCGGACGTTGGTCTTCATCGTCTCCGAGACCAGCAAGGTCCCCTTCCTACTCTCATAGTTCGACCCATTCATTGCACTCACGAATTCAACAGCGGCGTTGATGCTTACCTAGGCTATCAGTAGCTATGGTGCATTGGATGAACACGAAGAGTACGAAAAACGAGATAAACGACACATACACGTTCCTCGCTCCCCCGAATTATTTATCATAAAACGAGAGATACACTGGGTTGTAAGCCGATCCCATTATATGCACGCTGGTAGTGAACGGCATACAGCAAGCAAATTCGAAGTGTATACCAAGAGGGGGAACAATGATGAGACGACAGTTGGTGGTACAGAGGCAAAGACGATCAAGCGCCGAAACTCCGAGCAGACTCCTGTTGATCAGGAGCCAGGCAGGGGTCAAAAGGACATTTGCAAGATGTCGCAGCCTTGTCCCCTCCATACGTATGTCCGGGATGTATCTTTTCTACTCGCGTGCGGAGAATTGACTTGAAGCGTAGAAGTATAGACTCAGTCCTCGGAACGAAAAATTGATGCGCGAAACGGGAACGGACTCTGGAGAAACTCGAACCTCGAACCTTGCAGGAAGCCAGCGGTGCGGAGACTTCATCCAGGACTGTGAGGAGATAAAGACAGTGGCTCATCCGCAGATTTCATCGACAGTTGACTCATGTACCCACCCTTGTTTTTACCAGCGTGGCGGCACCTTGTTCGCACTACATTATTATTGTCTGCGGAAACACAGATCCTCTATCAACTTTCACAAGAAAAACCATCCCAAACCTCTCGGAAATATCACATGGCTGGATGTTCAGCACTTCATCTACCGGAAGATAAAGCCATATCTGAACCTTCTTCACAGGGTGCCCTTCCTCTTTCGCCTGCTCCAACGCTTTACAGAAAGACTCCATACATCCCTCTCTGAGAGCAAGACCAGGATCATAATGAAGTGCGAGATGGGATAACTTGGGAAAGAAGTTGAGGAGGAGGGATGGTTGGATCCAGACATTCTTGAGATCAAGAACCCTAAGGGAGTGGTTCATCCAGGTAGGCAATGTGTCTAAATGCAGAACCAGAGAGGGATGGTGGATAGAACCAGGGTGCGTCCACAATAGAAGGTGATGTAGAGTTGGTAGGTGAGCATGGAAAGCAAAGAGATCGCATGAATGACTTGAATGGATGTCAATCTGAAGGGAGTTGAGATGGTTGAGAGTGGGGATCTGGTCACCTAATATAATGGCTGGTGGCTCAAGGAATATGGTTGGCTGAAATGGGGAGTTTGGACAGAGTAGGAATACTTCCAGTTTTTTTGAGTGACGAGTTGATGTTGGAGAGGTACTGGAGAAGTGCTTGGAGAACAGACGGGAGTGTGTGAACACCAAGAAGTGAGGTGCAGTTGTTGAGCTGTGTGAGGCCGGTGTAGCAGGTGCGGATAGTGTACTTCTTTCTGTTTCGCAGCTTCCCGGTCCTTTTTGTGGCCGGGGATAGGATGATCCGCTCAGCCTCTGAACCCGGACTGGAATAAATATTGTGTTGGCAGTTCTCGCTATCATAGAGAGAGAGACGTTGGAAATTTGACCACACTGTATCAAGACTGACTCACCAGTGCTTCCAGCCATTAATGTCCGGGATGAGTTCAGAGTCAGATTCACAAGAGAAACACTTCTCAAACGATGTGGTTGATAAGATTGATTCATTATTACACCACATCAAATGGGACAAGCATCTCTGGTTTGATAATATAGCGGCTCTGTCAGGAGAGAGAAAATTCAAGACATCTGGCTGCACGTAGGACTTGTCCTTGAGCATCAGACTGTCATGCTGCACTCAGAAAGTCATTAGAAATCGATCGTCTTATAAATTATTGATGGGTGAGATGTACCATGCAGTAGGAAACAAATAGTTCAGACGGGATAGCGAATTTGTCACCCCATCCATCAATGAGGACTAAGGGACAGGATATTCTGGAGGAAGCAAGCTGGGCTTGTATGTGGATGGAATTACCCAAACCAGGGAGTCTGGAAAGACCTTCGGAAGAATGCCTGAATTTATGGTCAAATCAGAGTCTCGCGGCAATCAGAACGACAACACATACAGCGAAGCCGCCATTACTTGGTGGAGTTGGCGTTTGAAAGCATCCATTCCCGCTTTTGCGGTTCGGACGATTCTCTCAATGCTACACTCCGCGCGTAGCGAAAATATGACCGACCAGACTACGCGGCGCCAGATCGGACCAATTTGAGTAAATTGAAGTCCATTTTTATACCGCGCGACTTCGTCGACGAATAGCTGAATTAAATTTGACCAGCCGTTGACTTGCTTTGCAACATATGATATCAAGAAGGCATAGTCCTCGCGGCGGTAATGGCGTCCAAGCTCCTCGATTCCGGTAAGAGTATGACTTGCTAGGACGGTTGTAAGAAAGAGGTCGGCGAGGTCGGCGTTCATTTGTTGGAGGAATTCATTCCCCGATAACGTGAGTGGTATCGGCGAGAATGCATGCTGGGCATCGTGAACGAGCCGACAGAGTGTCGCGTACGGCTCTTTTGTGGGTAGATCAAGCGAAGAGGACGGGTTGGTTGTGGCGACCAACATGGTCGTCGACTCACATGGTGGGTGCGTAGAGATATGGAGGTTCGTGATGATTGTGGTGTAATTATTAAATTGATCGCGAGCGACATCGTTGTATGTCAGGATAGTCGTCTCGTTGTTGTCGTTGCTGCGGTAGGGCATTCGTAATTTCTGATTTCTGCTGACAGTATGGGATGTGAACGAAGAAACTATCATGTATGTACTCCCCTTCATCCCCCCAGACGACGTCGGCATCCCCAGTTGAACTTTGAATTTGAGTACCCTCGCTGTCACTGTCAGCCACAAATCTTATTTGACTTTGGTTCTTTCAACAGCATCTTATCTATGGCAAAAGCTCGAAGCTCTCCAAAAGGCCCTGCGGGGGAGACAGCAGAGCCATATGTCACTGCCGTGGAAGAAGTGCCTAATAATACGCGGCTTCCATCAACTGTCATATCACCTCCGATTTCACGGGGTTGGTCATGGGCCCTCATACCAGTGGGGGTAGGAAAGCCAGTGAGTTACAACTCCTGAGGCTCGCCAAGAGGAAAGGAGATGACCCATTGAAGCGACCTAGACAACATCAGCGACGCAACATCGACGTCCCGTGTTATTCGCGATATCTACCTGACCTTTGACCATCAACAGAGTATTCCCTTAGCGAGAAACGTCAGAATGTGATCTAGAACCATTTCCTGCGGACACTTCGATAGAGTTCCGCCTAGTTATTCGCGTAAATTGAGGTACAAGATACGCTACAGCGCTGTTGATGGAGCATTGATGTCTGCAATCACCATCGGCGAGCACCACGTCAAAGGAGATAAATATTGGCGTCATCGTTCGCGACCCCCAAGATTGTCCATGCCTATCGTGTTTGTCTTCCGACTTTCATCTTCCCTCCCTTCAGCGCCCCCGCCTTCACCTCTACCACCTCCCCTGCCCCTGTTTATTAAACCAACGACGGCTACTTGAGAGGTAGAAAGGAAAGGACAATGAATGTCTCGGCTGGGTGTACTCTGGGTGATAAGGCAGCGGAACGCCGCGACTTGAGATGGGAAAGCGGCGGCGAACATGATGGGACTACATGATGATCTCGCAGTGTGCCACCGGGGTATTGGTCAACGTAGAAAGTGCATTCCTAGTGGACACATATAGAAAGACCAACGAAAACGATGAAAACAAAGATGGCGGGGGGAGGAAAGACCAAGGCTTCGGGCATCGGATACCAAGGCTCCTGAAAATGACTCCTGTTGGAGGAGTCATACCTAAATCGGGTGCGCGAAGTTGCCACACAGATATTCGACATCACAAAAGGATTCGAAGGTCTTTCCCTATCTCTCTACCAAGTACACGGTACCTCCGCCTCAGGCCATGTAATCGTCCTCTGCACAATAAACCCACAATCTCCCAACCCAACCGTCGGCATCCTATAACACTTCCTCACCCCCGTATCCTTCCAAATCCTATGCCCCCTCATTTTCCCATCATCCACGCAAATCGACTGCGGCCTCCCACACGCCGTGAAATCATAGCACCCACTATTAATCGACCCGACCTTATGACGAAGACATTGGTTGCAATTGTTTACGCGGATCGCGAAGTCGGTGGTGCTGATGGTGATGGGAGGTGCGCCACCGGGGGAGGGAGTGGTTTGCATGAACCAGGTGAATACCATGTCAAAGGGTTCGTTGAAGTCGGGGCAGGTGCCTTGGTCGCAGGCACCGGATTGGATTTGGAAGGATGTGTTAGTGTGGGAGATGATGGTTTCGTCTTCGGAGAGGTCCCAGCCGAATTCGTCCTTCATCCTTTTGAGCATGGTCGTGTCGTTGTTGATGTTGATCATGCCAGCAGGGATGAGAGGGGGTGTTAACCCTGCGACTGCGATAATCTCGGGGATGGGTACGGTGGATTCGTCAGCAGCAGGAGCGGCGGTGACGGCTGCGACCATGGTCATAGCAAGCAAAAACAAGTTCTTGAGGGAAAGCATAGTAATGACGAGCTCGACAAGGTGACTAGAAGTATCACAATATCAGGATTGGTTCGTGGATGTAAAGTAGGTAAGGACGGTACTTACTCGATTAAACGCTGAGGAGTTCTGTTGACTTTCGTCCTCCCTCCTGGACTTTTATACGGAGGACTTGAACGTGTATGCTCCGTCTTCCGACGACGAGAATAGCACCTAGGCGCTAAAATGGTGAGATGGGGAATCGCCATACGATGGGAAGACAAGGTAGACTCACCAATGTATAAGCCAACGGCTAGAGTAGCCCGTCCCTCGCAGATCATCCGGCAACCTATCCTCTTTAGCCATGATGTATAATCATCCAGAAACCATTCGAAGTCATGAAGACTCGAGCCAGCCTTCGCTCCTTCGTTGAGTCAGGTAGCCCAGCCATTTTCTGATGCGTCGAGTGCGGACCAGCCAATCGCTCCATAAGCACTATGGGTTCTTGAGGCCCGAAATCGCGCTCATGAAGGAGGAACGGAGTGGGTGTAAAAGGCAGAAGCGGAGAGTCATTGACCTGGGGGGAAGCATGTCAGAAAAACGAAGGGACAAAGCAGAGTAAAGTTGGATACTCACTGATTCCGATAAGTAGCAGATACCTCACCCGATACAGAAGGTCGCGTTGGTTGAAGAGATGTAGACTTCAGCATACCAAAAATCGTACGCATGCGAAAAGGTAAATCGACGGAGTAAGTCATGGAAAACGAGCGCCAAACAACTACTAGGAGAAGGAAGAGTCCATGATACAGAGGAAGGGTGTAAAGGATACATGAACACTAAACCGAGCGGAAGTCTGAACGAGAGAATCAACAAACGCAGCAATCAAAACAAGAGAAAAGCCGAAGAGAAAAGTGTTCGTAAGGAAAGAAAGCATAAGCAAGACGTCGTATTGAGGAGATAGCGAAAACTGAGAGCAGGAAAAACTACGAATGATGAATACAACAAAAGAAGTCCATGAGAGGAAGGGAACGCGAGAGCAAGTAGGAAAGGAGGTGCAAAAAGGGAAGTGAGTATCGTAGACAGGGTAACAAATGTCCGCTTTGGGGAGGAGGATGTAGAACAATGCATGCGCATGAACGAGGCCAGTCCGTAGGTATCATCCCTTCAACCACGCCTTGATCGAATTTCATGGTCGTCTTCTGCTAACCCGTGCACCTTCCTCTCACTTTCCCAGTGATCAACGAGTAGGGGCGCGGAACCTATGGAAGCCCATCACATCGCATAGCTCCCCAAGGCCCGAGCGAGAGCGGTCAAGATGGGGGTCGTCTGAGAAAGCACAGGTAGTATGTAGAAAGAAGTGGAGGGGAGGCATGCCTTCGCAAATATCCGTGTTGAACGTTGGACTGTGGTCGAGGGGAGAACACCACGACGGATGTCCCAGAGTGGATGTTGATAATCGTGCTCGTAGCCCATGATTGGTCGGGAACAAGTCCACTGTCTTCTTCATCGCGTTCGCCTCTCCTTCGTCAAGTAACCCTGCGGCCAACCCCCCTCCACCCCCTCCTCCTCCTTAAGCTGCTTCTTCACCGAAACCAAATCGACCCACTTGAACCTCTACTCCACGCCCTCCCTCAGACACATCAACGCAGCAAGCAAAACCGAAGCTCGTCTTCCCAGAAAGAAAGGACGTGCACGCCGCGGATGGCTGAAGAACGACTGATGATGACGCAGGCATGTGTTCGATAGCTGTGATACTGAAAGGGGAATCAGCAAAAGCGCAAACAGTTGGCGAGAAGAGGAGAGCTCACCAGGATATATGCGTAAGTTGCTAGAGACTGGAGGCGAGGCTAGTGTCAACATGAGCATTCGAACAGTGGTTTTGTTGTTCCTCAGTACCCGCAGAAGGGATCACCTTCATGGTGAGCGTTGAACGTTGAACCTTGAGGGAGGGAGAACATAGGAGGTTTAACCTAGCGGCGATGCTGATTCTCCTTTGTGTAGCCCGGAATGGTGGAACGACTTCTTCTCCTTCTTCTTGTTCTTCGGCTTCGTCATCGTCCTGCTCGCCCTCGCCATCCCTCTTCATCGGACACCAACCCATCGTATGAGCGATCAATCGATCACCAATAACATCCACGACGTCCCAACGCGGCACCCATTAGGCAAAGACAAAGCTGGTTCGTCCAGGGGAAAAGGCGCATCCCAGAAGCTACGAAGTTGAGAAGACAGTCAGCCATGGCACGTAGAGGAAAGGGGGAGAGAAGAGCTGATCCTATGGTATCTTGCCGTGTTATATGAACGCAGGAGGGGAGAGCATGAAGGGAGAGGACTGAGAGGCGATACTAGAGCCAACGTGAGTAGTTGAGGCTCGGTTTCTTCTTGTTCGCCGCCTAGAAGTCCGCTCGGATTACATCTTCCAAGCCTCGCATTCTTCCCGCGTTTTATTCCGTGGGATTTGTACCCTAGCATACGCTACCCATGCTAGCTGACGATGAGGGAGAGCAGCAGCGGGAAGCTGACTATAAAGATTCGCGGTGGCTAGGTGTCGGGGATTGGGGATGGAGAGAGAGATGGGGAAGGGGAAGGGGCAAATGTGGGAGGAGGTGGGATGGGAACGGGAGTGCGGCTGCAATGGGTAGTATGATGGAACGACGAGGGATGGTCGTGACTTGTGTGACAAGGTTTCAGATGGACCAGCGTGCAGGTGAGTGTTGGACGTCTGCTTGTCTTTATCGTCTTGTCGTCTAGGTCGCGTTCATCCCCTCACATCTTCCCGACATCAATTTCTGTAGCATCCAGTCCTGTGGAATACTACCCACAGTCGCTTCGACTTAGTCTTCTACGTCAAGTGGATGCGCTCCATCGAACGGAGGAAACGGAGGAGGCTAGCCAGCGGCTGGCGTATCGAGTCATCAACGGATAGGTCATTGCGGAAGGGGTAGCTGGGATTGTATCGCGTTGATGGACGGTCTGATGTGACGTCTGAGGGCGGGGGCAGGGATGGGAAGGAGGGAGTACTGTGATAGGAACGGATACCGTAGCGGCGGCGGCAGAGCTAGCATGGCTTTGGCGGTATAATGACGAGGATGTCGTTGATGGCGCTGTGTGTGGGTAGGGAATGGAAGGGTAGGAAGGAGGTCCTCTGATCTCCGCAGTTGAAGACTTCCCGTTCGCCACTCGCGACTCCTCTCCATATCAATGATGATCTCAGCCCCCTTCGTCGCGTCCATTGTCCAGGGTCTGATCGGGGTAGGTCAAACAAGCAGCGGAGTAGGTGAACCCAGTATCCACCGGAGAGCGAGAACGAGAACAAGAGTACCTAGATATCGGGTGAAGCCGGTCAGCGCGACGACAAGAAGCAGAGCGAAGGGAGGGTACATACTACTTCATCCTCCTTTAGAATGTTTGATGGGAATCAACGACGACAAGCGTATACATGAGTACGAAACGTCGTGAATTTTGAGTAGGTCGGAAAGGAAGGAAAAATATCAAGCGCCGATTGCGGTGTTAGTGCATGTCAAATTTGCGCCATGCTACTGCATCTCTGAGAAGGTCGAAGACGTAGACAGAGTGAGCAAAGACCGTGCAGGACACACTGACAGTGAAAAGGACGAGGAGGAGGGGATGGCAGTTGGAAAGGAAGATGGGCGCTCGGCGTTCTGAACTCCGAGGTCCGATCAGACTCCTCTTGCGAGATAGGAGGTCTCCTGAGTTGTTCAATGGAAAGGACAAGAGCCGTCTGACAGCATTCTCCTTCAACAACGTTCCGTTATTGGATACTTGGCTATCTAATCAAGTCTCAATGTCCAACGCCTGCATCGTAGAACATGCGACCGTTGCCGAACATACGGCTCCACTAAATCGAATTGCTGAATTGCTCTAGAGGGTGGAGTGTAATAAATCGGTACTGAGTATATAGCTGAAGCGGCGTCTCCGACTACTACTCCTACCCAGCGACCTGGGTGTTCCACGCGATTACTGATGTTCAGTAAGTAGAGTACACTTCAACCATGCATTCATCGCTCCGCGCGCTTTTGTGACTCTTCGTTGAGGAAATGAACCCAAATCGCAACAACTTGTCATCGCTCCCAAATCGCTCCTAGTCTACAATACATCGACGCCAGGATTAGTTCAAGCAGCCGATGCGTGGCCTGCGGGATCCAGAGGTACATACTCTATCTACATCTTTTGTAGCGCATACGCATTTCCTTCCATCTCTTCCCTACAGAACGTGGTTGATACCAGCTTCGTGGAGGATCTCCATTGAGTTCGAGCATTGAGCGTCGCGAGTAGCATGTTTGCATACATTTTCGACAGAATCAGATCGGGTATGATGTAGAAGGCAGAGTCGTCGTAGTTGATGCCCTTGTACCCGCCAATAATCCCATCCTGGAAGATAAACCGTCATATTTGTGGTGAAGTTGGAGGGGGTGAGCTCGTACCTGTTGTAGGAGAAATAGAATGATTTCCATGAGGATACATGTTGAAGTGAGTAACCCCGTTTCCAGTGTCACTTCATCCATCTACGTCAACATGGTGGTAAAGATGGTGCGGACAGGAGACTCACGACGGATGATTTTGGCTAAGTTAGAGTCAGTTTGCTGAAAACCTGTTTTGGAACGAAACTAAAATAATTCCGTGGTCAGAATGTCTATACACCTGGACATATAAAAACCTGACCAAAATATATGACGTTCCCCCGGTTACCAGCAAATCGGCGATGGCCGAAGAGCCCAGCCATATCAATGTAGGTGCTAGTAGGCTTGCTTGAGATTGCACCAGGACACCAACACGGCTCAGACCGTCAACAAGGGGAGGGATGCCTCTCGGAGCAATGAGGGCAGTCACAATGGAACTGACTGGGGAATCAATAAGTCAGGGGGTATGGGGAGATTGGGAGTGAGACGTACCGAGTGATGACAGAGAACACCCGTATATCAAATAGGTCAACACTTTGGATGCCTGCAGAGAACGCAGACGCCAGGCGTAGAAGAGCTGTACCGGAGTCGATATGAACGCCTTCGGATGTGATCAGATGAATATGATTATTACATATGATAACAGTACTCATCTCACCGTTAGCATTGTGTCTGATACAGAGTCTTTAGTATGAGTAGAGGTATCAAAGGAGAGTGACGTACGGATTTTGATGACTGCGGTTCGCTCAATGATGTCAGCTCGTTTAAGAGGAGTGAGGTTCTACTGACGTTCATAGTACGTTCCGTGAACTATGAAAAGGTTGCCGAGATCGTCCCGCCGTGGGTGAACGAAGTGATCTCCAATATTCCATGTATCATACGACGTTAGGGCAGTTTCAACGACGAAGATGTAGAGAACCTAGCCCGGCTTAATCGGTAAGTGTTTATGAGAGAAGAAGAACAGATACACACCAGCAGGCGCAAGCTCGCCTTGTCGCTAGAAGTATCAGAGATGTAAGTGATGGACGCGCAGTACGATGTTTGGCTCACTTCGAAAACGCATTTAAGTACGTGATCACCTGATTGTTCTGGCTTCAGCCAAGGCCAGTCGTGTATTTGAAAACTTACTTGACAGGCAAATGTCTGCAGACAGTGTAATGGGTGATGAGTAAGTCAATGTGGGGTAGTAACATATTCCAGATCGTACCCCATAGAGAGCAAGGCTCCAAGTAAGGCCCATGAAATACGGGAATGTGCTGGAGGTGACAATAGCATCAGCGGAACCACCTCACACATCATGTTTCTCATGACGTACGCCAGTGTCGAAGTCAGCAGGGGATACCAGTCGGACGGAACGAATCCAGGGTGCTTGTCCATTGGATTCCTAAGATACTAAGTCGAAAGCGAGGTGAGGGTGGTTGATAATATCATGGGGCGTCGGTAACTGCAACTTATTATAGCGAGTCCTGGCAACCTGTGAGAGAACTGATCAGAAACTGATGACTTATGACTCGGCGAACAAATGATGAGGAGCGCACCATACGTGATCTATCAGACTACTTATCCATCATGCACATATGAGCACGCGGTCAACAGAGTTGGGCGCATATCCTGGACATATCGTGTGACTGAAACAACATGGAGGTATACTGTACCGATTATCTACCATGTACACGGTACCTCCGCCTCAGGCCACGTAATCGTCCTCTCCACAATAAACCCACAATCTCCCAACGCAACCGTCGGCATCCTATAACACTTCCTCACCCCCGTATCCTTCCAAATCCTATGCCCCCTCATCTTTCCATCATCCACGCAAATCGACTGCGGCCTCCCACACGCCGTGAAATCATAGCACCCACTATTAATCGACCCGACCTTATGACGAAGACACTGGTCACAGTCGTTTACGCGGATCGCGAAGTCGGTGGTGCTGATGGTGATAGGAGGTGCACCGCCGGGTGAGGGAGTGGTTTGCATGAACCATGTGAAGACCATGTCGAAGGGTTCGTTGAAGTCGGGGCAGGTGCCTTGGTCGCAGGCACCAGATTGGATTTGGAAGGATGTGTTGGTGTTGGAGGTGATGGTTTCGTCTGAGGATAGGTCCCACCCGAACTCGTCCTTCATCCTTTTGAGCATGGTCGTGTCGTTGTTGATGTTAATTGTACCGGAGGGGATGAGAGGGGGAGTTAACCCTGCGACTGCGATGATCTCGGGGATGGGCACGGTAGATTCGTCGGGAGCGGGAGCGGCTGTGACGCTGGCAACCATGGTCAAGGCCACCATTAACAAGTTCTTGAGAGAAAGCATAGTAGCAACAAGCTCGACGAGGGGACTAGATAAATCGAGCTATCAGTATTGCTCTGTGGATACAAGCGAAGGGTGGCTACTTACTCGTATTACGCGGTGAAGAGTGCTGTTGGTTTTCGTGCTCCTTCTTCGACTTTTATACAAAGGACTTGAATGCATACGCTCCGTCTTCCGTCGACCAAAATAACACCTACGCGCCCTACTGGATGAGATGGGGAATAGCCATACGATGAGGATCACCCACGTATGAAACGTTCGGCGGAAGTGTTGGCTAAAACGGCCAGGCTAGGCCGTGGATCGAGGTACTGTCGGGGCATGTATCCTCTTTAGCCAGGATGTATAGTCACCCAGCGAGGGTTCGAAGTCACAAAGACTCGAACGAGCCTTGGCTCCTTCATTGAGTCAGGCAGCCCAGCCAGTGTGTGATGCGTCGAGTGCGGACCAGACGATCGCTCCGTAAGCACGACGGGATCTTGAGGCCCGAAATCGCGCTCATGAAGGAGGAACGGGGTTGGTGTGAAAGGCGGGCGTAGCGAGTCATTGACCTGGAGGGAAGTATTTTAGAAAACCGAAGGGGCGAAGTAAAGCAGTTGGATACTCACTGATTCCGATAGCATGATCTCCCCATTTCAATGAATACAAAAGCTCGCCGCGATCGAAGACACGGAGACTTCAGTGTAACAAAATCGTGCAGTCCATACGCGCAAAGGGGCAGCGATCAAGTAAGAGGGAACAGCTACCATGCTAGGACCAGGAGGAGCAATAGTCCGTGGTATGGAGGGAGGGTGTACAGAGTACGTCAACGCTGAAGTCTGAACACGAGGGGAAGAACAGAAGGCGAGAAACGAAAGAGATAATCGTCCCCAACTGAGGAAACAATAGGCAGGGTATCGTATGGAAGAGTCACGCACAAAAGGGGAGACGGGGGAAGATCCATGTACAGTGATATAGTCCATGATTGTAAGGAAAGAGGCAGGGGAAGGGAGTAAAGGTTGGGGCAATGCAAATGAATGTCAGAGAAAGGGTAACAAACGTCCGTGAAGAGGGAAGGGAAAGGGAGAAAGTGGGAAGGCTGCATACGTATGAATGTACCATGTCTCCGAACACAACTCCAGTCGATCTTCATCTTCTTTGAACCCTTCCATCGTGACGTCTTCTCTTCTTTGCGAGCAACCAGCGAGGGAGGGAGGTAACAACGCCATCCAACCTCAACGCCTCTTCTCCCAGACCCGAGAGAATGACAAGCCGTGGTGAATGCACGGAAGCGATGTGGGAGGATTTGAACGGGTGCTACGCTGTCGCGAGCAACCAGCGTGAACATGGAAAGTAGGGAGAGCTTAGAGCAGTCGTCCCAGCGTCGATGTTGACCGTGTTTCTCGTAGTCCATAGTCCACAGCTGTGGAAGGGAATGGCTAGTCCAGTGGTATCTTCATTGCATCTGCCTCCCCTTCTTGACCCAACCCCGATACGTCTCTCCTCCTCCTCTCTCTCCACTTCTCCGTGTTCTTCATGCGGACGGAGGAGAGGATCCTATTCATGGAATGGAGCTGCGGGACTGTGAAGGCAATCAGGAGCAGCTCAGGGAGGGGCGGGGAGAACAGAATAGCTCACCACAATGAGCTGTAACGAGGTTACGGTCCCGCAGTCCATGTTCCTCCTTCCTCCCCTCTTCTCCTCCTGTGGCCGATGGCTCCGGTCCTTTAGTATTGGAGGTGGTTTTCGTCGGCTTCTGCTAACCCTCTACCTTCTTCTCCAACGACCGCTGGAGATGGAAGGGTACATCGACATCGACTTCAACGCCACACATGCCCCGACTTGAGCGAAAGGCGGAAGCACGGGAGCAACGAGTGAACGAAGCAGATGGGAGGAACGCTCCTGCTAGTATTCAGCGTGGATGTTGAGAGAGGGAGGGAGTGGTCGTCCGAGCGTCGATGTTGAACGTTGAGCATTCGGCTTGTATTCCGCCCGGAAATGGTCCGGAACGTCTTCATCGAGTCATCCTCTTCCCTCTTCTCATCGTCCCTTCTCCCTCCTCGCCATCCTCTTCCTTGCCCTCCAGCTCGAGTACGCTGAATTCGCGACCTCTCGACGACACCTCCAGAGCAACTGATCAAACATAAACGAAGCCAGTCATCCGAAAGAGAGCAGGCACTTGAATTGTGCTCGAACGAGGGAGAGCAGGATAACCCTGGGACTGGGGTGGTGGTATCCCAGCAGCTGCGGAGTTGAGAAAGCGATGAGTAACGGGATATAAGAGAGGGAGGAGAGCAGCGCTTACCTTGATTTTTTCATGTCGTATTGGATTAGCGTATGTTCAAAGAGGTTGGGGACGATGATCGTGCTGGTATCGCTCCGTTTTCTCTGCTCCCCCTCCTGGTGAAATCCTCCCCAAGACTTCTTCCACAGCTCGTCTCCCTTTTGGGTTCGCATCGTACTCCCTAATCGCTCTATCGCAGCGTACGATCCCCATCGCGGACGATGGTAGGGTGGAGCAGCGACAGCGTGAAGCGGACTCTCATGTTTGGCGGTGGCTGGGTATTGGGGTTGGGTATAGGGATAGAGACGGATATGAGAGAGGGTTGGACTGAGAATGGGAGTGCGACTGCGAGGTCCAGCTTGGCGGAAGGACGGGATACGATTGTGATTCCAGGTACGGGGTGACAGATGAGACCAGCGCTCAGGGAGGCTAGAGGTTGGCCGTGTTCCTCTTTTCGTCCTCTCGGTTCCTCGAGCATCCGATCCCATAGAAAAGAATGCTGTGCACCTCTCCCTCGACTTCGTCCAACAACCCTAGTGGATGCGATCCATCAAACATGGCAGTATGCGACAGGGAATATGCCATCGATAACCAGCGTCGGCATATCGACGCAAAGAGCGTGAATACAAGCCGAATTTTGGGCGATGGTGAGTGGAGGTAGATGCGGACGTTCGTCACCATCGTCAGCGGGGGTAGCTGGGACAAAATCGCGTGGGGGGGGGGGGTGACGNNCGGTGACTGACGTGACGGCGGAAGATGGTAACGGGAATGGAAGATGGGATTGTAGTAACGACTGGAGCTGTGGTAAGATAGTTGGGAGCAGTTCATGTCGTTGTTGACATCACGAGTCGAATGAGGGGCAAGGAAACGAGCAGGCGGTTCCTTGGGGTGGGACTCAGGTTTGAGAGGGTAGGGTTGACTAGCGGGGATGCCCGTCCTTCAGACCAGCGTATAACACTGGTAGCGGCGGTATATACCGTGGTTGAAACGCGGACGCGCTGGCGATGGATATGAGAGCCGGAGCCATGAGGGGGAAGGGGAAAGTGGAGTATTGATGGGATGGATGACCACGCGAAAATCGCTGGATGGCGGGTGTAGCTGGACGGAACATCGTTGGTAACGATCCGACACGGAACCTGGGGAATGGTAGCGTTGGTGGAATGAAGACGGCAGGAAGGAAGGTCGCCACGATTCAGGGTGATGATGGTATGAGGGTCGTTGATGGCGCCGCGAAGGGGAGGAAACTCGAGGAGGTATCTTCATCGTCGAGCAAAACCTCCGAGACCTCTCCTTTTCCTCCGTGTCCAGCCCTGTATCATCCTCAAATCTCAGCCCCGTCTTCACATCCAAAGTAGGCGGTGCATCGAGCAGCACCCCAGGGGAATGAGACCGAGAACAACTGGGAGTCGGGTAGAGCCGGTTAGCAGGATGACGAGATGTAAACCGATAAAAGGAGACCTACTGAGCTCAGGGTTAATTTATCGATGAGTTCCTCGCAGAGAAACGACAGCACTGAGAGCGTGGTGTACTATAGCAAATGTCGTGGGTTCGGGTTGGGTTCGAGTGCTGAGGAGATCATCGAGCGCCGCTGCTGGCGACGCAAATACGAATGGCATTGCGTGGCATAGAGCACAGATAGCATAGTCCGAAAGGGAATACAGCGCAAGACAAACAAAAACGATGAAGATGAGGATGGTGGTGGAGGGAAAGACCGGCGCTCGGTGTTCCGAATCCGTTCCTCCGAGATATCCCCTGTTTTCCGCCAGGAGTGCACCCTAGATCGTGATTGGACTGACGAGCTTGTGGATTTGGGCGAGAGAATGGGCATACATGAGTGGTTTGAGTCAATGTTATACTGTGTAATAGTTTTAACAGGAAGAGAGAAACAGGAAGAGAGAAACAGGAAGAGAAAGAGAACAAGAGATCGCTCACAGAAGAACGAAAGAAAAGCGCAATGGAGAGGGTATTGATGGTGTCTCGTGGTTTGAGACACATAGCCAAGTCATGAATAGGATGGGGTGTGGCCTGGTGCTCCATACTGAAGGACCCTCACTGAGTCATAAGCTGACTCCTTGGGGTGGTCTTCAATACTTTCTTCTTGATGAACCCGCGCGGCACTAATTTCGAAAGGACGGTTCGTGGCTTCAAATATGCAGCTATGTAGAGTATTTCAGACGGCGATGTGTGTACTCTATATGTAAGCGAGTAGATGTATGGAGTAGGCGAATCAGCGGATGGTATTCGCGCCTACCCAGAACGAGCAATTTTTCAAGGTAGACTTTCGCATTCTCCCCGCCCTGAGGATCTTTCTGCAGAGAGGTGCTGTGTAACCGGCTCACTCGGCGGCGCGTCGTCGTCCAGTCTTTAGGAAACTCTGCTGCGTATATCCGGTCTGTCTTCGCATTTGTGAATTCTCCCCGGGTTCTGTGAGTTGAGTTGTACCTCTAGCTACTTCTTAAGCCTCTTGAAGCGTGGTAGACTTTCACGATACGAAGCTCAGATACTCATAAACAAGGGAACACGAAAATGAGGGCAATAGTGACTTACAGTGAATTCTCTGTGTGTTTTAGAAATTGCGGCGCTTGAGGTAATCTCACTGGTGATACTTCCAAGATTTATACTTCCAGGAAGCCATCATAACCTCTCGAGTATACTCTACTATTACTATCGTATTGACATTCTTTGTAACGCGTGTGCGTACGCCTCAATCTCCTCCCTTCGAATCTCTATCGACGCTGATGCCGATCCCGACGAAGCCCTCCATTGCGCGCGAGCGTTAAGCGTCGCAAGGAGCATATTTGCGTACAGCTTCGAGAGGATGAGGTCGGGTATCATGTAGTAAGCGGAATCGTCGTAGTTGATGCCTCTAAAGCCACCGATGATCCCTGTCTGCGAAATGGACCGTTACGTGTAGGCTCAAGCTTGAGCAAATCGAGTGAGGGAGTTACTTACCTGCTGGAGGAGAAAGAGGACAATTTCGAGGAGTATACAAGTCGAAGTAAGCAGTCCGGTTTCTAACGTTACTTTCAAGTAGGTAGCATCATCAGCAAAACTCAAAGGGTTGTGGTGGACATCAGATAACGAACATTGGATAATCTTGGAGACCTTGCTATCCGTACGGCGAAACCCCGTTTTGGAGCGAAGCTATCGAGGCGCGTTGTTAGTTTGACTTGTCTGTTCGAAATCAAAGAATGCACCAGACCAAGATGTACGAAATCCCGCCGGTTACAAGCAAGTCGGCGAATGCAGAGGAACCGAGCCATATGAGCGTAGGTGCTAACAGTTTCCCTTGAGGTCCCGTGTGGACACTCTTTCGAGTTTCGTAATCGTGGACGACAGGGGGAATGCCTCGCGGGGACGTGACGGCAGTTATTACTGCACTGACTTCAAGTTGGGGGAGCATGTGAGTATGTAAGAAGATAATGATGAACTTTGAAGAGGAGTGATGGGTGTACATACTTAGTGAGATTACGGAGAAACCGTAGATGGAGTAGGTTAACTTCTTGGAGGCTTGGAGAGAGTGAAGCCGCCACGCGTAGAATAGCTGCACGGGCGTTGAGATCGAGGCCTTTCAAGCGGTAGTCGAATGGTCGTAGGCTCATCAGGTCATTCACGAACAAAATACTTTCTCTTACCGTCAATATGGTGTCTGGCCTCGCCGAGCGGGACGGAGTGATCGATTGGAAGGTAAGTAGGCTGATTTGATTGTCAGAGCCAGCGGGAGGTGCGTACGGATTTTGATAACTGAGTCGCGCCGCTACAATCAGTACTTATCAATTTCCCCTCTAGATGACGCGTTACGAACGTTCATGATAGGTCCCATGACGTGCCTCCTGGTTTGTGGGATCGTCGAGCCGGGGATGAATGATGTGGTCGCCGATATTCCAAGTGTCGTAGAATGTCATCGCGGTTTCGATGAGAAAAACATAGAGAACCTAGTAGCACAGGCTCAGAGGCAAGGAAGGAGAACCATCGCGTGTAAAA
Source organism: Pleurotus salmoneostramineus (assembly GCA_002583695.1). Classification (NCBI taxonomy): domain Eukaryota; kingdom Fungi; phylum Basidiomycota; class Agaricomycetes; order Agaricales; family Pleurotaceae; genus Pleurotus; species Pleurotus salmoneostramineus. Next base: position 15,166 of record BEWF01000558.1, on the reverse strand, counting down.
TATGGGGGCAATCACTCACTAGGCGACGCAGGGTTCGCTTGTCGCTGTAGAAAAAACCAAGTCCAAAGGCTGAACTTAGAGTATAATCTAGTGTGATAGATGATTCAGGGTACTTTGGAAAGGCGTTGAAGTACGTGACGATCTGGTACTCCGTGGTGAGCACCGATCAATAGGCAATGCGAAATGAGGAAGTATCAACACTTACTTGGCACGCAAGTATCTGCGCAATATTGAACGTTGAGAACGGAGTTTTTGGATGGGGAGGATGAAGCTGGATTGTACCCCAAACAGCACGAGGCTACACGTTAGACCGATGAAGTACGGGAGCGTTCTGATAAGTAACAACGATAACGCTGTTCAGCACCCGACACGAAAGGACAAACATTGCAAGTACGCACGCCATCGTTGCAGCCCACAGTGAGTATGGGCCGTATGAGTAGAGAGGAACAGGCTCCATCGACGTCGCGGACATGGTCGGAGAAGGAGAGACCGGGTAAAGAGGGGAGTGCCGAGGAAATGTGTAATTCGAAGAACCTCATGCCGCGCAATTCCATCGTTATTTATATCGAGCATATGCGACTCCGGAAAACATAATCATGGCAGCATCAGAAATTGATGACTTGACGGTTGTTGAACAATTGATGAACAGCACAGGCGTGATCAATCCGACCACCTATCAACTTGAGTGTTAGCATGCGGTCCATGGTTTTACAGAATTACCGGAGTATCTTGGGAGAGAATCGTGCGACGGAGTTGACTGGGATGGAAAGAGTGAACGTCTTGTCGTCCTGATGCCTTACCAAGTGCCTGGTATATCGTCATCAAGCCACGCAATCACCTCTGGAAGATGTACCCACACCTTCAAAAACTCACCGTCGGTATTCTACTACACTCCCGTTGTCCTTCGAAAGCCTTCTATATCTCATAAACGCGTGCGGGTGTCTATTCATATCGTCTCCTCGACACAGATGGAGTGTGACTGTCCACACGAGTGTGAAGTCGGAGAACTGATGAGAAAGTATCGATCGCACCGAGGATATGGCGAATGGATCGGTCACAATCGTCTACCCGGTTTGCGAGGTGAGTCGTCCTGATGATATAATGTGTTATGTGATGGGATTACGCGGTCGAGGGAGAGAGTGGGTTCATGTTGGCTCTTTGTAAAGTGAATTCGCGCTCCTACATCGTTGTTGAACATTTCTCCTGGTTGCGGTTCGGTTCTAGCCACTTTCGTCGACTTCTTCCTGACCTGCTCCTCCGTTGGACGAGAGGAAAGAGATGCAACGACGACTGCGCAATCGTGGAATCTTCATTTTCCCCTTCCCTAGACATCCTGAGGTACCGTACCCGTGACGAAGAAAAAAAGACGTCGAAAGGTATGAGAATGCACGTTACCGAAGCGGGAAAAGGTAGCGTAGACTGTTGAGCATTCTGTGAGAGGTAACAAGCCGGTGGGCGTGAGGATGGGAGAGAGAAAAAGGACACAAGCTAGGCGCCTAAAAAGTAACCTCGATTTATCAACGATTTATTCGGAATTCCATCGGACTGAAGAGCTCAGCTCTGAACATCTCGAACCTTGGTGTCAGGGTGGCTCGGGACGAGACAATGAAGAAAACGGTATCACTGAACACGGAGAGTCGGCGATGGTAGGTAGAAATCATTGTAAGAATTGCATAATGGGAGCTCGACACAGAAATAGGAGCTGTTATGAGAACCAAGGCATATACTCTACAGTACTCTACCAGCGAGTAAGAGAAGTGACGAGTTCCAAATCCAAAAGTCCGCGATCGATCGAAGGGCATGGAAAGTCACAACAAGCCCTCTCGATTCCTCAGGTCGAGTTCAAGCAATCCCTCCGCAAGAGCACGGATGAATCACTCAACTTCAACTTACTTGGCTGAGGAATCGAGGCTTGCTGGTTTTCCGGCTAGTGTTATTCATATTCATTGACACTCAAGGCAACGGCCCGGCCTACATGCTCATCCAATGCCCATCGTCGTTGATGGGGGTTGAACGGATCGTTTCTTGCAGTTGCTCACTGGATTTTCGCGGTGAATCTTGGGTAGTTTGACTACGTTGGATATGTCAGTAAATTGATGCTGGCAGAAGAAGGGAGAGTTGCGACTTTCTCACCTCCGAAACTCTATAACATTGTGTCTGTCCTTTTCTTCGGCGTTTTCTTTTGGTTTATTGAAAAATCGAGGGATTCGCTTTTTGAGCTCGTTGATAACAAGAAATCCTCTCTTGGCTTGACTGAGACGGCTATAAAATGCGATCGCGGAATCAGCAACGAACAAGACGGAGGCGATTGTAGGATGGATGATCGTACCCATCCAAAGGCGCCAATTTTCGAGGTAAACTTCCGCCGTCTTTTCACTCTTCTTGTTATCTATCCATGGGTTCGGATCAGAAAGCATCATGCCAAACAAGTCGGATGACGTCTCATCGACCCTCTCTGCAACGCCCTCGACGGTCCACACTGCTAAGCCCGTGTAGCACGATGGATCGGGACCAAGCTGTCCGACGAGCCGAAGAAACCCGAGGTTGTCGTCATCTTTGTCGTCATCTCCATCGTAAAGACTACTGAACTGGATGAAAGGTTTATGGGACTCTTTTTTCTTTTTGCGACTTCGTTTGTGTTTGCGCCTGGATGGGGGAATGACCACGCAGGGCCCATTGTAGTAAATGTTTGTGGTGTTGCTGTGGATGTGGAGCCCACCGGCGACGTCGTTGTAGGTTTCGACAGTAGCTCCCCCGTAGTTGATGAAGGACATGAGCCCCTCAGCGATCGGGCGCAGGCGACGCGACCGTACACCTGAGGGGATTCTGAAGCCTCCTCTTGTTGATATGGGATCGCTTTTATACGATTGGGGATGAGAGCGTCTACGAAACGTCGAAGGGAGTACAGCACAGCTTGTAGCCTTGGGGCTTACCAATGCCAATAAAAGCTGTGTAGCACCCGTGATGACTCTAGCTCCGTGGCTACGAACTTGAAAGCGGTTACCGCGGAAGTTCGCTTCTGGGAAGTACCAATCCGGGAAGTATCAACGGTGTGATTAGTTACCTCGAGTGCCGCACTTCCAAAAATAAACAGAACGCTCAGTGTAGGTAACTGCTCTGAGATAAGATAAGATTGGTCTGGTTGAGGGCGTGCTCATGTCAATCCTGTCCACACCTTGAGTTATGCACGTAGTACCACCCCTCAGTATCTTGTTCCCTTGTCTATCAGTATCTGGTAACATGAAAACCTACTACATTTCACAAAGATCACGAAGGAGCTATAGGTACTAAACAGACTCCGGAGCCATTAGAGAGTAACATTCATTCAAATTACTTACGTATTCTAAGTAAGTATGCCCATTCCCTCGACCAAAAATGTAGGAACTTGTCAGCCAGTCCGCGATTCAGGGTTCACTCCTGGCATCAGACAGGGGATATCTCGGAGGAACGGCCTCGAGAGCCGACTAGCGCCGGTCTTTGTTTCCACCACCATCGTCGTCTTCATTTTTCGTTTTTCTCGCGCTGTATACCCTTTCGAGTGACGCTATCTGTGCTCTATGACACGCAAAGCGATTTCTATTGGCGTCGCCAGCTACGGTGCTCGATCGTCTGGGCTTTTCCGGAACACTCACACGCACGACATTTCCTACTCTACGCTTTGACCGCGATCGTCTGGCTTCGAAGAACTCTACGATCAAATGAGCTATCAGCTGAGTATGTCCCATTCCATTGCTCTACATCTCTTCGTCGTGCTAACCGGCTCCACCCGACTCCCAGTTCTCGGTCTTGTCCACCGTTCGCATACACCGCTGCTCGATGCAGCGCCGACGCTCTAGATGAGGTGTCAGGGTGCTTTGGGATTGAATTGGGAGGAAAAGATGGGGAGGTCACTGAGGTTCTGCCAGACGATGAAGACGGACATCCCGCTACTCCCCCTCCTCAATTTTCCTGCCCTTCAAACATACGAACATCGACCCCAGTGGCGGCGATAATCATGGCCATCTACTTCACTACACTATTGATTTCATCGACACGCACATGCTCCAGGCTTCGCGCCAGACCGTTGCCAACACCGTTTCGCCCAACTCCACCCGCCGGCTAGCGATTTTCGCATGGAAACCCAACCGATCGACGCTCCACTCTCTCTTTTCCCTCCACGCATCCGACTCTCATATCCAACGCCAGCGCCTCGACGTCAACAACGATCTTCTACTGTTGAAAGTGATGGACGCTGGTCTGAAGGACGGGTATCCCATCTCGTCGTACCTTCCCATCCCAAGAAACGGCCTCGTCGACGACATGCTCGTCAATCACAGGAACAACATAAGCCGCGGCCAGCTGTTCTGCCATAGACCGCGTCGCAATCCCATCATCCACCCTCGTCACCTACCGCCGTCACATTGGACCTTTCCCTCGTCCCATCTGCCGTCGTGAACGTTGACGATGGACACTCACATCTACATCCACTATCCGACTTTAAACGTCAATTATCCTCATTCTTACGCTAGTCGTTCGTTCAAGTTGGCCCCCGTCGCATACTACCCTGTTCTTCGGGCATATGCATCTGGTTGCAAGAGGATCGTGTGGTTGATGGAGTTGGTGCCTTTCAGTTCAGGGTGGCGTAGGCGTAGGTGCTGCGTAGGTGCTGAGTTCAAGGAAATGAGATCTGAGGGCGACGACGAAGATGACCAGCCCGCACCTCCGCTAGTCCCATCTGTGGCCCCATACCTGGAACTGAAACCGTCCCTCTCCCTTCCGCCAAGCTGTGTATCACAGCCGCACTTTCAGTCTCATTGCAACACCTCTCATATCCGTCCCCGTCACTGTCCCTATTCCCATTCGCATCCCCATTGCTCCACCATCGCCAAACATGAGAGTCAGCTTCACGCAGTCCCTGCTTGTTCCCGCCATCATCGCGACGAGGAGCGTACGCGGGGGTATCACGATTAGGGAGTACGGCGTCGGTACGATATGCACACGAGCTGTGGCTGACGACTTAGAGGGGATTTCCCTACGTGGTGTCGGAGAACGAGCTCAATGACATCACCGTGATCTTCATCCCCATCGTCTCCAAGCTTACGCTCATACAATCGGACATGACAAAATCAAGGTAGGCTCTTCTTTCCTCCCTCGTACCTTCCTATGCCCTGTTACTGAGCTCTACTCGTTTTCTCGACTTCGCAGCTCCTGGCGTCCGACTCTCCCAACTCCAAGATATCTTCTGTCCCTCGTTCGAGCACCTGCTCTCCGGATGACTGGCTTCGTTTGCTGTCTGATGGATCGGGCTGGTGGTGTCTTACGGAGGCTGTTGATGTAATTTTCCGATGAAGAAAGAGCAGGAGTGCCAGGAGGAGTAAAGAAGGAAGATGAAGCTGAGGTAGAGAAAGAGGAAGAGGAAGAGGGAGAGGAGGAGGGAGAGGAGACGATCCCTTGCGGTCTAGTCATGGAGGGAAAGAGAAGGACGCGTGATGAAGATGACGATGAACCAGATGTGTTGAACCATCTCCGTGCTACATTCTCGATGTCGACGTAGCCACTCGTCCAATCGTTCCTGCTTTCAGGCTCAAATTCGATGCTTGCGAAAGTGTTCCTCCCACCCGCTTCATCCCCCGTCGCACTCGTGCCTTTTCTCACAAGCACATCACTACCGTGAGCTGGAGTCTGGGTATGTGTGGTGTTGAAAGGGATGTCGCTGTACCCGTCGTTATCGGGTGTTTGCTGGAGAAGAAGGTCAAGGGCAGGAAGAAGACGATGAAGATCCCTTTTTAATTGAGGGGACTGTACCTACCGGCTCAAAGCAAGAGAGGACCAGAGGGGAGGAAGGATGAATATAGTCGGCGCGGTTACGACCCTCTCCTTCGTCCTAGACCATCGTACTCGGCGCCTTCCTCTTAGCATGCTCGTCGTTGCACATGGCATGGTTAGCTCCCCGCTTTTCCCTGCGCTCATGTGAGGTGTTGCTGATTGTCTTTTCATCGAGCTTCCAAAAAGATAAGTACACGATTCCACGCATAGGATCCTCTCCTCCATCCGTATGAAGAACATGAAGAACATGAAGAACATGAAGAATGTGAAGAAGTCGAGGAAGTAGGATGAGGAGGAGGCAGATGCGATGATGGAGATCACAATGGACAATGTACTGGCTGTGGGCTACGAGGAGGTCGATCAACATCAGCGCTAGGGCGAACTCTCTCCGCTCCCCCATGCCTCCAACGTTCACGCTGGTTGCTCGCGATAGCGTACCCATGTTCACATAGTCCAACATCCATCTAAAGCCGTCCAGTACGGTGTGCGGTGCGGTCATCCGAACACTTCTTTCTGGGATCGTCGCCTGTCGCCTGTCGGTCGGGGTTGGACATCCGAAGACCCAGAGCGCGATGATGACGAAATGAGGAGGGACTCGAGAGGCGAAGGAGTCGGGATGCTTCACTGAACTTCTGAAGAGTAGGTGGAAAACCGTGTACGAAGAAACAGATTCGGAGCGATGGCATACTCTACTTAGCATCGGAGAGGAGAGTAGAGAGTAACAGTTCTGTTGTTGTGGATGCTGGCAGTCGTAGTGTGCGAAGATGAAAGTTGGACACTCTTGAGTCTCCGAGGTGGTAGTAGCGATAGCCTGCGAGGGTGAATTGGCGTCACGACTCACAATAATGTACCAGCCGTTTGTCTCCAGACTCAAGTACTCACCTCCCAATCACATCCCGTATCGCATCCTCCTCCTGCTCCTCCGACAGATCATAGTGGTGGGACATCCACGACTCCAACGCCATGGCGCCGGTATCTTCTACTCATACTGGACGGGTTATGTAGAGTCAAGGTGAAACTCCTAAGTATCTGAAACAGGTCGTGCAAACAAATACCAAAACATGTCGCCACACCATGTCCTCCCGCACCGCCTCGGGGGGATACCCATGATATTGTGGTTGAGTATATTTTTCTTCCCCGTGTGTGAAATATTGCCACAAGGTCCGAAACCCAGAGGTAGGTAGCATTGTCAGAACAATCTCTGCCGAGGATTTACTACTCTAGATGAATGGACGTTGTAATGATTGTTACCGCCAACTCTCTCGCCCCTCGGAGAACAGAAAATCAACGACGCGGTAATGAGAGTGAGTATCTGACTCCCGTGACTTACTCGTTCCACCTGGAACCTGGAGGGTGGTTAGTTGAGCTGGTCCATTTGACAGTTGAAAGGTGAATAATTGAGCGGCTGGAAGAGGAGTGAGTGGGAGTAGTAATTCCATGACTGATGGTTGAACGTTAAACGGTTGGATGTTGACGTTGAATGTTGAACGGTTGAACGGTTGAACAAATGTGAATTTGTCTTGCGCCTTCGGTGCGAAGCATAAGCCATAGAGTATACTCGTACTCACTTAGTCTGCCTCTGTTCCAATCCAAATCACACAAATCACACGATCCCCAAGTCCCCCTTGCATTCAACTTCTATCCTCCGTCCTCCAATGTTCATGCCCAACTAATCGCATTGCGCACCCACGTAAGCCACACGTAAAACAGTAACCATTGTGTATCCCAGATCCAATGCGGCGTACACCTACCCTTCCCCCGTACTCACTTCACACTAGTGTACGTTCATTATGCTTCTGGTTCCGCTGCCCTGTCCTAGCATCTCCGAGCCTCTAGAGCCTCATTCCATACCATAGTCGTAGCTCTCAGCCTACATCGATCATCACTTCATACGAGCTCCTCGTTACGGGATATCCTCTCCCATACTCTGAACAACGTGCATGACTGGAATAGGGAAGCGCGTCACGGCATGGCGACTGAGTGACACCGTCAATCCGGCGAATAGTTTGATCTGATAAAATCATAAAGACGTGACGCTGAGATACCGTCGTTCTCGACCATTTGGGTTTGTAGATGACGGTGTGTGAGTTAGAGTGGGTCGTCGAAGAGAGGAGAGGACACGACGCAGTGCTCCACTCCATAGGGGACGGCAAGGGGACGGGTTGAGGGTTGACCAAGAAGCACCAATGCACCGATGCACGTCGGCGAGAATTGAGGCGTTTTGGTGCTTCTTGGATCGTCGCTGTCGCTGTCAGTGTCAATCAAGCGAGATGGAGTACGAAGTAAACAAGGAAAAGGCACACCGTGGGAATCTCGGATCGGTTTGCCCATCGACCGAAAATGGATGGAATGGGTTTGTTTCAGCACCACCGTCGTCGTCGTCTTAGTCGTTGTTGTCATTGACGTCCCTCTCAGTGTCCGTGACCTCGAAGGCTGCCTCAAAATGGGTTGTTTCAGTTGAATTGGAATACAGTTGAGTGAGTCTCTTTCCTCTAGGGTGCTCGAGTTTGTCAGCGTTTGAACTCCGTAGAGTAGTGCTTACACGTCTCTTTTCTCCGTCGACCTCAGGCGTTTCCCTTTGCTTTTCTCCCCTTTCGACTCGACTTGTCTTGTCTCCCTCCGTCCTCCCATATCTCGCCTCTCATCGACTTCCAGCAACCGACCACCCACTTAGTACCACATCTGCATCAACCGTCGACTCCTTCGCTCTATCACTGCACGCCCTCGGATCCAGATCCATGGCCTGACTCTGAACGCATTGAATACGCACCGAATCGGATGCGCTTGTGGACAGCACTCTACTCAGTAGTTGGGAGGGTTAGGGATCACTCAGACTGTCAGGCGAACGGCATGGAATAACGGTGTCGAAACCAAGTTGAAGTAACATCGGACATTGATATTGAACGTTTGAACACGTACGTCTCTCTTTCCTCTTCCCTCTTTCCATAACCCTCGTCCCTCTTCCACCAACCCTCCCTCGGTGCGTTCATCTCCGCTCACGCAGATCTCCGCTCCGTTTCAACATCCCCTTCGCCCTACTCGACTACGCACGCGCTGGTACTGAGCTCCCTCCCGTAACAGTATCAGCAACCCGCTCATGGATCTCTATTTGAAGATCTCACCGTTGACGGCGATACCACACGCGCACGCGGTACGCATCGCTCCCAACCGGGACCACCGAGACGTTGCTTAGTCACATCACAGTCCTTCCGTCGTGCGTTCTTTCCTTGCTCAATGGTCCCTGTGTTGTGTTGTGTTCATTTTCGATCCCGCCGAAACGGCTACTGCGACTACGAGGAACCGTTCCTCTGACTCTACTCCGCATTTCTACCTTCCTTTACTCTCCTCTAGAGTAATCTACTCCACTCTATGTGACGTACGCCTACCCTTTCTTTGTACATTCGTACTACCTTCATACTACGTTCATTATGATTATGTTTTTGGTCCCGCTGCACTGTCGTGACTCCTCCGCGTCTCTAGAGTCTCATGTTCATGTCATCCCCATAAGCCGCTCGCGCTAACGTCTAACGTCTAACTCTGCTAATCGTACTCGAGCACTCTCTCACTAACACCCACCACTTCATACGCGCTCCTCAGTGCGGGATATACGCTAGAGTAGTCCTATAGACGACGTCTACAACGTGAACGACTGGAATTTGAAGACGCTGAACGGCACGGCGATACTGTCAACTGACTGTTCGAGTTCTAACAACGATGAGTTAACCGCGACGCGCGACGTCTATCCATTCATCCACTCAACGTCCTACCCCTAACGTACCGAACAACCAACAGCCGTAACCACATCCCTTCCCGCGCCCACACACCCGCTTCGTTCCCAAACTACCAAACCAGAACATACTCTACCATTCACTCTACTCTCAGCCTACGTACCTTCGCACCGAGCACCCTATCTTCCTTCCTTCCTTCCTTCCCTCTTCCTTCCCTACCTCCACTTCATCCCCTCTCGTTCAATTTCTCCCCTTCCCCAGCACCCGTCCTTCTTGTGTAACGTGTTCGTCCCTATACTCTTAGCGTCATCCTGGACTGCGGGCTTTACTCTAGTATCTGACATCTGTATACCCACCAACCTCTTTTTCTTCCTTCCCTACCTTACCTTCACTACCTTCCCTACTTTTACTTGAGTCCCGCTCGTTCAATGTATAACCTTTGTCCCCTACTCAAGGTGGCGGCCGCGGTTTATTCGTTCGTTGAGTTCTTTCTAGTGTATATTCTAGAGTAGAGTATAAACTCAGTGAGTCCATGTTCACTCGTATCCAGAACTCGCGTATCTCGCTTGTCGTTTAGAGTCTTTGTACGCCTCGCAAGCACACCAAGGTAGAGTATATGCGTCGTGCTGGATTGCGGGAATTCAGTGTTCGTAATGTGTATGCGTGAGTGAGTAGAGTATTGGTATTGAAGAGTATTCTCCATGCTCCTCTTTACCCGAAATGCTTGATCTTAGAGTAGAGTACGCCTTGAGTATGGCTGGAATTCAGAAGAATCGCTCTCCCGAATCCCGATTGAGATCGAGAGCGACGTGAGACGGCAGTGGATCCGGTCTGTTGTCATGCTAGGTAAATATGACACCGGACACACTACGCTAGAGGAGAGTGAAAGAGATGAGGAGTTAATGAGGGGAAAAGAGGGAAGGGGTATGAAGTATGGAGAATGTAGAGTAAGCGGTTCGGAATTCATGAATTCATGATGGCCTGAGGCGTAGATTCGAATGTTCGAAGACTCGAGAATCGAGGAAAATGAGCATGTGATGATGAATTGAGGAAGCGGGGAATTGAGAATCGAGGGGACGAGAAGATGAGGAGACAAGAAGATGAGAAGAGGAAGAGTGAAGTTACTCTTAAGGCCTCCGGTGAAGGATGGACAGTACTCACGGATGGTGGGATTCGGAGCTGGAGGTTAAAGGAGATGACGCGTAGTAGATGGAGATGGAGATGAAAAGTCGAAGGGGGGAAGACAAGAAGAGAAGGGGGGGAAGAGGTGAAGAGGTGAACGTTGAAGAGTTGGAGGCCGATGAAGGAAGATAAAGATTGAGGAAGATGAGGTGATGAAGAAGCGTTGGGTAGCGTAGTCAGGAGGAGGCGAGGTTTTGGGTGGTGGAGCTTGGGTGTGCGTGTGCTGAGTGTTGGTGATTGGGTAACTCTGGAGTGGGTTGGTGACAAAGAAGCGGAGAAAGAGGAGGAGAAAGACAAAGGAGATGGAGATGGAGGAAATGAAACGATTTGCACGTGGGCCTTTACTCTAGGCTGGGTGCGAAGTATTTGAGCAATGGGAAAGATGTGAGCGATGCGAACAATGGAAAGGATGTGGGGAACAGAAAGGAAGAGGTGGAATGAAATTGAAAGGAAGTGGAGGACAGGGACGGCGATGGCGATGGTGATACCGATGGCGACGATGTGAAGGATGCTGTCGAACGACATTGGAAGTAGTAGGAGCATTGAACGTGGAGGCGAGGAGAGTAGAGGATGCGAGCTCGCTAGAACTATGATGAACGAACCAGATACAAGATGGTGTAGGAGAGGAAGGAAAGGCAAAGAAATGTTGACGAAGAGATGAGCGAGAGATGCAATGCGATCATGATTCATGAACGACGTATTGGGTTGATCGGTTGGATTTGATTGCATGAGTTGAGCGGTTTAGACGGTGAGCGGTTTAGAGAGTGAGAGGGTGGGTGTGTGAGACGTTGCGATCCTTCGAATGGATACATGGGTGGATGTAGCCAACGGGTAAACGGTGAGGTTGGGTGGGTTGGATGGGTTGGATGGGGGAATGTTGAGAATATTGAGTAGAGTACGGTTGGATACGACCTGGTGTCTGGCCTTCCCTACGCTACTTCGGACGAATGCTCACCTATGCACCTACGAAAATCGTGCATCGAACTTTGAACAGGTTGACAGCCGTGTGTAGAGTAGACTCATCGCGCGAGCGAACCGTGAGCTAGGGTATAGGTCATCTTACAGGCGTACGAAGGGGTTGGGGGAGTGAGGGAAGGAGGGAGGTAGGAAGTACCGAAACCGAATGTAGATGCACTCTAGAGTATCACTGAGTGGATGGGGAGTGGAGATCATTGATTACACCGGCGACTGTTCTGACATATCATGTCCATGGCCGTGTTGAAGTTGACCGGGAGCGTTCAAATCGTCGAACGAAGAAGCGGATGCACGGGCTGAACGACTTGAATGGTTGAACGGTTGATTTCTTCCGAATTAGTGGATAGTTGGAAGAGGAACGGTTTGAATGGTTTGAAAGGTTAAGCGGCAGAATAGGATGGTCGGGAATTTGGAAATTGGGGGATTGGGACGAGTGAGCGGGTGAGCGGATGGAAAAGGCTCGGTTGAAAGGGCGAACGGCTGAACGTTTGAACGTTTGAATGGTCGAACGAATAAGAATAGAATCGGCTTCAAGCCTTCGTTACAACGCGACAATGTGCGAGAATCTGGGATGTATGCTTTATCGCTGGAAATGAGATCCCGTGGTGGATTGCATATCGCCGTCCGAGTCGTGGTGGACTCCAAAGAAGGAGACGTAAGAACACTCACTGAGCTCTGAGTACAAAGACTTCTGAGTTTACTCTGTCATCGGTTCTGGTGGATCGTCGGTTGCTCTACTCTGCTCCAGAGTACTCTACCCTCTTCGTTCCATCTTGAAGTTGAGTCTCAATACACAGGTTGTTCGAACGTTGACGTTTACCAGTGACTTACGCGGCTGCAGGGGACGATTGGTTGATGTGACTTCGGGAGGGCGAGAACGATTAGCTGATTCTTCGGGTTTGATTTGATTTGATCAAAGGAGAGGGAGAGTGTGTGCGAAGGAGGGGGGGAAAGGAAAAAAAAAGGTGGACTATCTTAAGAGATGGGCATGCCAAGTGCGCGGATGTTGGGATCTAGAGGTTGAAAGTTGAACGTTGCAGCTCGAAGCCTGAAAGAGAACGAAAAACTGCAATGCCTACGTACACTACACAAGGGGGTTTGAGGCAATATCTGGGCCGGGCGGCGAGGTTTGTGATTTACTCAATTGACCTGGAGGCGTTGAGAAGCTGGGATTAAAACACAGGAGCTGAGCTTCGCATGACAGCGTACCTGAGGATTGTGAATGTGGTGGGTCGATTTTTGGTGATCGAAGGGTCTACGGTTGAACGTCCGATGATCTAGAGTGAAAACGTTACATAACAGTCCATCTGTGTTAGCAATTAAGATGGGAAATCGCAAAAAACCGTGAAGTACCGAGACCACCACCGACGAGCTCATTGATAGACCAGGCTTCCTCGCCGGTTTTTTGTTATTTGTTCGAGCGTCCTGTTTCGCGAAGCACAGGTTCCATCTAAGCAGAGTGATCCCCAAACAAAACCAGCGTTATTGCCTTCGTCACTCAGCTTCAATACACTGTAAGCCACAAGGTAACGATTGTATAACCATCGTGTTGTGCGTTCGCGTTCTCGGGTAGCCTACGTAGGAGAAAAAAAGCCAACGAAGGATAACATCTTTCAATGAGGTTGTGTGGAGTGGACGGACTCCCTTGTGAGCTTTTGCTATTTGTTCACCCGTCCTGTTTGGCTTAGGAGAGGGGTTCCATGTTCAACGGTCAATGTTCAGGAGAGAGTGGATGCATAGAGTAATCTGCCGCTCGTGTACTAGTGGATATGTCGCGGCGCGGGATCAATTTTGAAGCCTGTAATGAGTTTCTCAGTGCCGGATGACGCAGGTTAGTCTCTCCTAACGCCTCCCAGTCATCCGTCTCGTCTCCTCCGTCTCCCTACTCATCGGGCAACCCTGTCAGAATCGCCGTGAACACTCGATCCACTAACACACTCGGACTTCGAGTCTGATCGCGCAGAAACGGCTGTGGAAGGCATTAGATCAGACAGCGTGGAATACTTACAGTATGTATCAAGTTCTTTCCTCTCTATTCCACGTCTCTGCTCCCTACGTCCTCAAGAAAGCGTTCATCTCCCTCATCAGTTGTCCTTCATCGATCTCTCCTCTATGTACTACGTTCACACTGTCAACGTCCGAAACCGTCCCACGGCCACCGATCAATCAAAGAAGGTGACCACTCAGCCGGAGGGATAAGTAATAGATCTCCTCGTAGTCTTGGATCATAGAGCCCATTCGTAGTCGTTCTCTCGACGCTCTGTTGTACTTCGAGTACAGTTGGCAACGAAGGCGGGAAGCCATTGAAGCGCGAAAGGGAACACAAAAGTCTGCGACCACATGTTCTTTGCGACTGGGTTTGAGGCAGTATCAGGATGGGGCGGCCTAACGCTCAGGCCGTTCAACGGGATTGGTGTTGGCGTTCGGGTCCAAGCCATGCTAAGCCGCAAAGTAACGATTGTAAGACCATCGAGTTGTGCGTTCGAGTTCTTGGGTAGGTAGGTTATACAAAAAAAGCGGACAAACCCCTGGATACAGCCTTCACCCATTCATTCCTCCATTCCTCCATTCCTCCAACCCTCCACTGTCGAACCAACCGTTTAGTAGACTCTTCCTTCTTCTGCTACTCACCTGGGTGAAAACTGTTAGCGTCCAGTGGATCCTTTCGAAGGCGACCGAGTCGATGTATCCGTGGTGATTTACTCGAAAACTCGAGCGCAAGTACTCTGGAAGATGCAGTACACGTAACACGTCGCTGCGTGTCTGTCTCTTTTCCGCTTATGCATATCAATGGTGTGGAGTATTGCTCTCCGAGTCTTACCCTGATCATCGGAGCACGGCTTCAAGCGCGTTTGACGACTGCCCATTGCCAATTGGATTTGGACGTGGTGAGAAGCTCGACCAGGTGTGTTTGTCTTCCCTTGTGTAATGTGTTCGTCGTCGCTTGTAGATTGTGACACTAATAACACGTTCCGGCCCCCATCATATTGCGCACACTCTCCTCTTCCATTGATGTATTGATCCGCCATCAAGTACCTCCCCTCGATCGCTATGATCCAATAAAACCATCTGTCGTCTACAACGCTACTGTTATCAAAGTGGATGGGAGTGAGTATTCACCTCAACAGCTATCTGGTCTTCACACACAGATAGTACTACTTAACCAGAACGAGGAACATCACGTCGATGAGTTCATCCAACCTTCGTGAAATCCACGTGGAACAAAAAACACAATATCCATCGTTCTGTTGACAATGTAACTTTCTTTGGGTGGGACGAACTACAACGACTTTTACAATTTGGTTGTGCGGCCTGTTCCGCTGAGGTCGGGAAGTGGATGTGGTCGCGGGTGCGTGTTTATACTTGGCAGCAATCGCGAATCGCGATGTCTTTGAGAATGGGGGGGATGTTCGTCTTACATGCTGATGCTATTCGAGGGGATGGGAGTGGGGTGCATCAGGAAAAACGAATATTTT
>BEWF01000557.1:0-30652 GCA_002583695.1 Pleurotus salmoneostramineus | reverse complement strand
CGCCAAGCAGGCATTGGTTGGACGGAGGCAACGAGGGGGCTAGGTTCCAGACGCGGGACGCGGTTTTGGCGAAGGACTCCGAGTCGATACGATGTCTGTAAGTAAACACAATGCTTGCCATAGGCTTCCCGACCTCGTCCCGGACTACGGCAGCGATGTAGACAGCGACGAGGAAGAACTTTGCTCGCGACTCGAGCACCTCGCGCTAGAGGATCCGGTGGAGGAGATCACGGTGGGGATGGCGCAGATGACGATTGAGGACTACGCGATGGACGTGGACACCAATTACGACCCCAACGCCATGGATGTCGACCCCGTGTACGACCCTTACGCGATGGAGATCTGCTGAGGGGTGGGCTGGAGAGGAGGGGACGAGGGGGGAGTTGGTGTCTGTTGTTTTCTTGTCTGCATTTGGTCTCGAGGTTCAGGTCTGCTGGTGAGTCTTCTCTTGTGCTCTCGTCTTATCATCTTAGCTGACCCCTCTTCCAGCTCTTATACCCAAAACACAAAAACACCGCGTCGCGCCGCTCCAAGTCCCACGTCCAACATCACTAGCGATGACCAAGGCGATCCACCACACCCCGCTTCGAGGGCGGCCTAGAGTTCAGGGGGGCTGCAGACCTCTTGTCCTCGAAGCCAACCTCGATGTCTATACCAATACCCCGCCCTTGGTCTTTCGCCACGAACAACTACGCCACCTCCGCTGGACGGACAACCCACATCACTAGCTCCCACACGCTATCATTTAGACGCCAGGACTTGGAGCGACCGACGACAAAGCCACATACTACCTCACTGTCATTACGACCACGAATCACGCTGCTGGACTCCCGCGACAATCACCACCACTCCTTGCGACACACCAAAGCGAGGTTGTTACGACTTGATATGTGGAAGGAAGGACTGGCCACCCATCCTGAACCATATCTTGTTCGTTCTTCCGAGCGGAGGTGTGTTTGCCTATACCCATCGTCGCGGGTTCCGAACACACACTAAACCCACTGTCATTACCGATCACCACACTCGACTCCCTGCGACCACCATTCCATCACCCACACCAAAGCGAGGATATTTTTCGTTCCACGCGGAGGTATATACCCATATACCCATGGTCGCAGGGTTCGGACACACTACTATACCCAACTAGTCGTGATACCTGATTCGTGATAACAGCAGCAGACTTGAACCTATGTCTCTTCTTATTTTGTATCTTATAATATAATTTATCTTGCTTCGTTTGACTTTGCCTTGCGTGAGCTTGAGTTCGTTGATTTGTACTTGATCGCTTCATGGATGCTCCTAAGACCCCTGGAGTTTCCACTGACTTGCTTCCTTAGTTCAGATGATCGTTTTCATCTCAGTCAGTTCGAATACAGGTGACCGAAGTTCAAAAAATCTAAGGAGCCTGTCGCTGGTACTGTTGGTTTGACATCCTGTGAACCCTCATCGATTCATCGCCTGCGACTTCTCAAACACTTCCCTTCTTCCGGACGACCTTTTTGACATCATAGGGGTGCACTATATGACGCAATCATTCAACGCTCCCGATCCTCCTCCGAAAAAACTATGCCCATCCGTGCGTTTATAAACGGAGAGGATGTTCGAAGGCATCCCACAACTCTTTCATCCTTTCCCCCTCCAATCGCATCTGATTCGTAAACGCCTTATTCAGAAATGTCTTCCCCCGGTACGCTTCTCCAATTTTCCGACGACATATGCGTCCCACTGATTGCTTTTCCGCAGATAAAGAGTACAACACGCGTTCTCGAGGACACGCCCCTGATGGCGCTGAGTTGATTGACACTCGTGAAGAACCATACGTCGGTAAGAGACAAGCTTAGGTACCACGTCGGTCTGCTCGCTGATTCGTGATTATACAGACAATCCCAATGCGGACTATGGTAGGACCATATACCGCTTTACGCTCGCAGATCACGACGCTAATGCACATTCATAGAGAAGCAGGTTTCTGCTGAAGGCCCTAAGAATACTGGGAATGTCATTGGCGGATACAAAGCGACCCTTTCCAGTTGAGCGCGCGTCATTCGAACCCTTTGGCCACTAACAACTGACGTCCTCATAGACCCAAAAGTGTCTCAAGAAGCGAAGGAGCATGCAAAGGAGGTTTTACAGAAGGATTATAACGTTGACGTCTGAATAGCCTTGTAATTCTTTTGCCTGCGATAGTAGATGCTCCTAGCCCTGAAAACTAGTGGGATTACATGAGCGTTTTTCGCGTTTCAATTTCAACCCATCGTGAAGCCTGTGCCATCCATCAGCGAAGAAGTGTACGTTCTCAGTGGGAAACCACACCGCAGGCAAACAATCGCGGAGTTGGAACATACATAAACACGATTTCCCACAACACGACCACGACTGCTTTCCTGCACCGCAGCCGCTGAGGAATCTGAGTGTCATGTCATTCCCACTTTCTACTGGATCCTGCAGACGTCTATTCGCGCACGACATAGCTCCAGATCAATGGGATTCCGAAAGCTTGGTTCAACTGTTGTCCATCAAGAACGCTTCACAGTCCACCCACGGTCCATCGAGTGACCGATACCGGGTTCTTGTCTCTGATGGCGAAAACTATGTACAGGCCCTATTAGACAAGAGTCTCAACGGTCTCGTTGAAGAGGATAGAATTGGGAAGCACTCTGTGGTTGTACTTGTCAAGGCATCTTCGTTCTTTATCCAAGGCAAACGGTACACCGACTACACTCATACTTTTCCGTTGCACATCGTAATCATAACATTCTCTTCATAACTTAGTGTCATACAGCTGCTTGAACTCTATCCAGTCAAGCGGATCTTCTCGAAGATAGGTGACCCAACCCCACTACCTCCGAGTAGCTCTGTAGCCACAGGCATTGCCCGTGAGGCCGAAATCATGCTCGCATCATCTTCGCCTTTATCTAGCTCGCGTTTTCCATCTTCTTACGCTCCTATGTCGCACCAAATTGGATTAGATTCCCCAGCACGTTCACTGTCGCGCACCCCTTCGTCTCCTGCGGAAGCGTCCTCTTCCCGGGCTATGAGGGACTTGACATACTCTCACCGGGAGACCACCCAAGCAAGTACCTCCAGTACTCCTACTCGAAGCTCTACGCTAGTTCCTGAATTCTCCTCCTCCGGTACTCACACTCGAGGCTCTACGCTGGTTGCTGAATCCTCCTCCTCCCCTACCCCAATGCGGGTCGATCCAACAGCGCTTCCTCCATCTGTTGTATCTACGCCCTCAAAGCCTGCTAAAATGACATCCAATACGCCTAACCAGCATACTACGCCTTCACGGAGTCAAAATGCTAGGCCGGACGTCACTCCGATTGCGTCCCTCAATTCATATACTAGCTCACGAAATTGTATCAAAGCCATAGTTTCGCACAAAGATCCTATCACACCTTGGAAGAATGGGAAGGGCACGTTATTCAAGGGTATCTTCCTTGATGACACCGCCGAAATCAATTTTATTGTATTCGATAACGTCCAAGGAAGATATGATCAAATGGAAGAAGGTGGAACCTACATTATCACCAATTTCCAACTCAAACCCGTTGATCAACGATGGAGGAAACAACACGACTACGAGATTCAGATGAAAACTGGTACCAAGATTGAGTTGGTACGCTCCGTTTTGTTTGCTTGTTGTGAGCAAAGTCGCTACAACTCTGGGCTTCTCAGTGTGAAGACGAGTTGGTTCTCCCTCCTCCAAGTTATAACTTCGTACCACTCAACCAGCTCAAGGATAAAGCCAAGGACTCTCGTGTTGGTCTGTATCTATCTCGTTCGTTTCTGAATTTATCACTCACCCTCTAACCAGACGTTATTGGTATCCTCCAAGAAATTGGCGAGCTCATTGAACCTTCACAGTCTGGTCAATCTGTAATGTGTTTCTTTTCGGATCTCGCATTCTACACTGACAATGAACTCCACCTCCTCAGTCCAAAAACCATAGACGAGTCCTGACTCTCGTCGATCAATCGACGGCGTGCCTTGAGTTGGTCATATGGGGCACCGAGGCCCAAGGGTTTGATTATAGGGAACGAGGCGTCATTGCCATCCGTCAAGGCAAGATGGTGGGCTCAAGAGGTGCGTTGATGCATCCTACCTCGCGTCCATTTTCTGAACGCGACAAAGGCGTCGCCGCCGGTATGTGGAAGGACCGAATATCCATCTTGGAATATAACCCCGACCTCACGGAAACATACGATCTCCAACATTGGTACCGCGCCGTTGGTCCCACTTTATCCCTTCCTTCCCAATCGGACAACCATCGTGATGCCGAATTTTCTGATGTCCCGCTAACAGTCCAGGAAGTCCGCGACCTCGATACCCCCGAAAGCGATGGTGGGAAACACACGTTCACCGTCAATGCTACCGTCGTCCATGTCTTCTCAAACGGAGGCATCGTTTACCCCGCTTGCCCAGCGTGTAAGAAGAAGGTGGAGGCCCACAACAATGCCTGGCGATGTAAAAAATGCAACAAATCGTTGACGCAGCCCAATTACCGGTGCGATTCTTGCCTTGACCCTTGAACATTCGCCGTCGCTGACTTCCCGTATGCAGGTATATGTTCTCTTTTGAGGTTGCTGATTGTACGGGGAGGGTTTGCCTCCAAGCCTTCGAAGAGGTTGGAAACAAAATGTTTAAACAGACTGCCAATCAGTACATGGAATCCATTGAAAATGCGGTGAGGAGAATAACGTTCTGCCACGCCGATGTCCACTTAACGTTTCACAGGTAAATGACAACATACCCCTTCCGCATGGGGTCCTTGGTGCTACATACAAGTTCACATGCGTCGTAAAGGAAGAAACCTACAAGGTCAGTCAATTTTCAAATAGCTTGACCTATCCCTTCGCTGACCTGTGCATGAAGGAACAAACTCGAACTCGTTACACCGTCAATCAAATCACCCCAGTAAAATATGTCTTCGAGTCTGAACGCTTAGTAAACATGCTAAGATCGCCTTGGAGTAACTGATACGTCGAGAACAGCCAGATGATGATGATATTGAGGCACTATATGTACGTAAGGTATGCAAAATGGTGTGGTATGCATGTGTAGTTGGATATAGTGTAAAGACGTCTACGAGTGTATGATTACTAGACAAGAACGAATTAAAGGAGTACTATGATAAATAAGGAACGACCGTTCGTCTATGCTTTCCCATTCCTACGAGTTCTCTTGTTCCCTCCGCTGGTTTCTGATACGCTCGGGGCTTCGCTGCGCCGTTTTTTCCCTCTAACAGTGCGAGGTGTCGGAGTCTTCGGCGACGTGGGGAGGGGTATTGAGGTACTAGAGGGAGTCTTCTGTTCGAGCGGCTCGGAAGTGCCAGGTTCATTGCTTTTGTCGGGGGCTACACTATCAACGCCGCTGTTTTTGGAGGGAGCAGCGTCTTCCTTGATGGAGTCCATTCGACTCAAAGAGCCAGAAGAAGCGTCCCTCCCCTTAAGTGTCCCTTTGACGCCAGGGGTGTAATTCACGTCAACAGTGGCGAACTTGTTGAACGTGATTCCAGCACTGCTAGGTGGCTTGCCCAAGGAGGGCAAGCTAGCAGTACGACCAACGTGACGACGGGGAGTGCGCGGCGCTTTGAGCGCGGCACCATCTTCGTTCTGAGACGATGAAAGGGACTCCGCGATGGTGTCCGTATCGCTGGTCAGCAGGTCTGCTCCTGGATTGATGTCTTTCTTGAGGACAGCGCGGTAGCCACGCTGTACAAGGCCGTAAAATTCTGGAGACTTGACGTAGACCCGCATAAGAACTTCCCCAAACGTGGCAGGCATCAAGGTTGAGTAATCGCCATGAGAAGCGTACGAACAAGCTACAAAGCGGTTTAATAGTGAACTCACTGCGTTGAAATAAAGGGGAGCTTACTATCAGGATGTCTCTTGCTGTAGAACTTGACATAATCCATAGGATTTTTCTCTTTCATTCCGTAGTGCATAGGTGAGAAATCTACAATTACGTGTTCCGGCTTCAAGTTAGCTTGGGCATTCATCAGTTCGACGGCTTCCGTAGGATCAAGTGAAATCTTCTTGGCTTCTTCGACGATGCGCTCAGGCGTGACTTTCTCCTTGAAAAGGTTTTGTGAGTCCCAATCAATGGTCTTCCATTCCGTAGTCTGGTAAAGGTTCCTTTTCACGATGCGATGGAATATGGCTCGAGCTGGGGCAAGTTCCTAACAAAAGTAAGGAAGGGACAGAAACTGAAGATCGAACAGGAGTTTACCTCTGACTCGCTCTGTTCGATTTGCGTCTTGATTTCGTCGGTCAGATGAAGTAACTTCTTGGCATCGAACACGCGATTGGCAATGTGCATGTATGGCTCAGCGGCGAGAAGACCGTCAATAATCATATATTCTATTCCTTTTGCTAGAAGGACACTTCGGTTAAGGCCAATTCAAATATACTAACATGAAGGCACTCACCCGTCTTATGGTTATAGATGTTCTTATGGAGGCGGAATCGGGTAGCACATATCTCGAACATTTGGTTCGCGTCTTTGATGTTGTAGCATATTTGGTTCTCGATGACGCGAGCTGATTTGATCAATCTACGTGGAAGGCGTCAGCCACTGTACTCAGAAAGCAAAAGTCCGTCTGACCGTTGCAAGGATATGTTTCCCTGGTCCCCGATCATATGTGCGTCGCGACAGATATAGTCAAACCTATGTAATGGGGTTTCAGGAAACGACCGACGAGACATGGAGCTGCGACATACTTATCAACATCTAGGCCATTCAGCTTATTTGATACGATATCAAACAAGAAGCGCTTCTCTGTCGGCCTAGAGAATAAATCAACATTCAGCACTGATTTGGGTAAGAAGGAGACCAATAAGTAGGAAGTAAACACCACCCACGCGTGCAATGCTTCGACTTCGGAGTGTAAATGAAAGGCCAAAACCTAAGATGGAAAAGGAAAGCACAGACTCACCTACACTTCTTAGGCTCGCCCGCTATAAGCGCCTTGATGAAGTCTCGGTCGTCCTTCGATATCTCGATGCCGTTGTCGTCAATAAGGTAGTCCAACATCATCTCCGAACCTTGCTCGTGGGTCCAGGAAGTGCCTGGGCTGATCGGTAGAAACATGGGGCAGAGAAGATGATCGGATTCATGAGTGAAAGACGGTTCGTAGTAGATAGAATGGGAACGTACAGCGCCATTGGAATAAACATGGAGTCCCATACGTGGCTCCATGGACCATGCCCGAGGTCGTGACACAGCCCAGCAATTTCAACGCATTCAATATCGCGATTGGTTATCCCTAGTGAAGGCTGCTTCGATTGTAAGCTCGTCGCCATCTTCCTAGCGAGGTGTGACACGCCTGCAAAGACAACGGTTGAATGACATAGCAAACAGGCTAGGAAATATCCATTGCTCACCGATGCAATGCTCAAACCGGTTGTGACAAGCTCCCGCCCAAACATAATATGACGTTCCAAGTTGCTTGATAGATCTCAGTCGCTGGAACTGAGGCCTGAAGGCGCGTTCAATAATGAAATCAGAATAATCATTTAGTCGACACCCTGGATCAGTAGAAAGCAAGCACATACGTGTCAATGAAGGACCAAAGGCGAGTAGAAGGTGAAACTGAAAATGATCTTGAGTCCGCGACTTTCAATGTGACGTGAAATGACCTTACTGTGGTCATGAATGGGATCCCGCAGTTGACGAACGTTTACGTCGTCGTCATCAAGGACGCCAGCGTCGGAGCTGATGGAATTCATGGGCTCAATTGGCATGGTGGTGGATCAGATGGTGGTGGTACGGAAGTAAGAGCGTGCTCTAAGACATAAACATGACACTTCAGATATTCGGACCCTGGCGTCACAGCGCGTTACGCCGACCCCGACGCGAAGCGCCAAGAATTGATTACCATTGCGAGCCAATTGCGAGCGTGCGGTTATGCGTAGGCAGGAAGTTGAGGACATGTGCGCCTCATGGTAAAGTTACAACAACGGCTGCGTGCATTACTAATAAAATAAATACGGAACCAAGGTCTACTGAAAGATGGTCTACAGTTCTATACATCCTGCCAGAATCCGTATCCTAAAGGGGGGAAATAGACAAATGGAAAACAGACGTCTTATGGTTGATGCATGATGCATGATGTGCGAAGGGTGGTGAAAGAAAGAAAGAAAGAGCGCGTTTCAAGCCGAATTGATGGGGCTGATGCTTCGGCTGATGTTCCTACTAGCATTCGCGCTCTCGAAATCGACTCCTTCGGCCTTGAGTTCTGCATGTCCCATCTTTTCCAATTTCGCATCAAAATCGCGCTTGCGATATCCTAGCACAATTCGTTCGAGGAGTTCAGATGTGGATACGCCTGGAGTACGCCGAGTAGGAATGAATTTGCCTGGAGAAGGAAGCGAAGGTGAAGGAAGCGACATGAGGGGGGCAAGGATTGACAATGATCAATATCAAAGACGGTACCTTGGCTCTTCGCATACCCATAGACATCATCATGCCCGTCCGACACATAAGGATCTTCGTCGTGAGCGACGTAGTCGATTTTATACTTTTCAATGAACGCTCCGTCAATGACCCAAGGAGCCTCAGAGACCACTTCGTCCACCCAGCGGCAGTGTCGTACTGCTTCACATCTAACGGCCGTAAGCTTAGCATCGGAGTCCACATGGCACAGACAGCAACATACCTCTCGGCGTGGTTCATCACCGTTCTAGCCTTGTGCTCCCAAACCATCTCATCCGAGTTCACCCCCACGAGCAGATAGACATTCGGAAACGCGAGTTTCGCCTGGCGAAGCTGCAACGCGTGTCTAAACACCCCTCCTAACCATTAGGATGGATATTTCTTGCACCAAAAAAACCATAACCTACCCAAAATGGAACAAATCATACACCCCTGTGTTGAAGATTATCAGCCCACGTTCGCCCCAAATGACGTCTTGCAATTGGATACTCGCCATCAGCGTACACCCGGATGGGCCTCCCCACTGGCGGGGAATTGATTTTGTATGGTCGCGTAACCTCGCCCTCGATGGCCTTCTGCACGAACTCCTGTATGTCCTGAGGAGTCAATGCTGCGGGGTCGATCGTCGACTGCGTGGGCTCGGGAACAGAGGGTTCTTCCGGGACGTGTAAAGGAGCCGCAAGCGGGTTTGGGGCAGAGGAAGACTGATAAAAACTGTTCATGGTGGAAACCGAGGACGAACTAAGATGATGGTTGTGGGCGTGGTTGTGTGGCCTCGTAGCGATTCCCTGTATGGTCGAGCTCGACTCCACGTCTCCATCGTATGGCGATTCTTCGACAACCGAGGTATCGGGCATGATGGCGAGGACTCCTCAAATATTTCGATGTCGGGGAGATGAAGGTAGATTGGTGATTACGTAACGAAAGTGGACGCGTGATGTATATATGGAGGAGGCGCCTAACAGAGACGCCCGTGCTAGGCTGGACTCAACAGCAGTTCCAACACTGGCAGCCACCGTAGTCGTCAACCATGTTGAGTAGCAGGCTAGAAGGCTAGTAGAGGTGATGGAGTATTAGTATGCGTGGTGATTCAGGAACCCCACAGAACCCCGACCTTTCAAACGGCTCGTGAGGTTGGGCACAAATTGGAATGACAGGTGTTCCGCACAAATGAACCTTGCACATTCCCTGCGAGGATCCAGGGCCGTTGTTTCACGTTCCAGTTGTCTGCGCGTTTACCCATGCATATATCACTTGACTCCACGGGTCCTCAGGTCCACATGGCCCAGTGAACACTAGAAGTACACAAGAACCCTCCGGATCTTGAGCACGCGACCAACAAACTCAATCGCGAACCTTTACCGGAAGTGTGGAAAGTTCCATGAGTGGGAGAGCGAAATCGATGGCAGGCCGTGGGCGTCTGGCCTAAAGTTGGTGAAATGTTTCTGCGAGCTTTCTCCACGGGGGAAGAACACAAGACTTTCGGGATGGCGTAGGATTTCGGAAGGTTAAATTACTGATTCATTGGGGGAGCCTGGGGGATGAGGACAGGTGGACGGACCAAGGTCAGATGAACGTTTGTTCCTTTATATACCAAGTCGTCACCAAACCTTTGGCGAACCTATGCCGAGAATGAGGAAAATGTATGAACGATTGAATACTTTACCCACCGGTAATACTCTATAAGGTCACCAGTCCCTCCGTCCACTAGGCGCAGGCACAGGGCAAGAAGACCCACAAACCCAGTAAGTTTAAATTGGTTGCCGCAAACCGTTGCCAGTACTCTGGCAACAACCCCAGCATGGCTGTGGCTGTACCGAAAGTCATGATGGTAGTAGGCGCCTTGCTCTGTTCGTCCGTTCGTCCGTGCCAGGGTTAACTTGTCATTACCCATGGACCACGGGACGTTGGAGTTCATGTGAACTGCGGAAGGAACCTACTAGCCAGCATGTCAGTCATACGATCATCCGCAAACACAAACATTACCCATTACCCCTAGACCCTGATGAATCTTGAAGCATAAATGTACGAAGCAGTATTCGTGCACTGTAAGACGATGCTGTCGTGGTAGGACCCAACGAGCGTGTTTCGACGGTCGTGTTTAGGAGGTTGGCCGTCAGCAATTTACTTCCCGGTTGGGCGGAAAATAAAGCGCGGGAACCACCGAAACCTTGTCTACCGCGATACCCTACAGTTCACGTTCAACGCTCGACTTCGACTTCGTAGCATCGCAGCTATAGTTGTATAAGGGTTTGATTATAACCAGTATGGGAACACAAGACATCCTACGCGGTCGAAACGTTGAGACTCGTATACCTACAGGGACTTATGAACAGGGAAATTCATCAACAAAGCAAGAAAAAACGGATACACAAGACAAGATGTGAGAAAACAAGAAATGACAAGAGGAACTGTAATGATACACATACATCATGAGAGCCATACCGGTACAGAGAAACTCTAAGACAGAGACTGAGAGGGTTGAATAAGTTATCCCTCCCATAGGTAGTTTGATGAATGGAAGGTAGAGGTATCTTTACGCGACACCTGGCCCAACAGCCATTCGTGGTGCGGATATAGTCGTAAATTCCGGGGTTGGGGCGAGGGAAGAAGCGTTGTTCATGTTTTCATCAACGGCATTA
Source organism: Pleurotus salmoneostramineus (assembly GCA_002583695.1). Lineage (NCBI taxonomy): Eukaryota > Fungi > Basidiomycota > Agaricomycetes > Agaricales > Pleurotaceae > Pleurotus > Pleurotus salmoneostramineus. Next base: position 19,571 of record BEWF01000557.1, on the reverse strand, counting down.
TACGACATGGCCGACATGGGTTGGGGGGTATTCGCATCATCGTCATCATCGTCATTCTCATCGTCGTCCTCATCGGCGTAGTTACCATCGTGTCCATTAGGACGGTGAATGCCAGACGCAGCGGAGGAAGGCCCCGATGGGGGTGCGGGGTGCGCCTGGGTTTTAGATCCGCTTGCCTGCTGCTGCTGTTTCTGCGCGCCCATCTGATATGGAAGTTCATGGACCGGTATGAGTGGTGGTCCATTGATCCGTCCCGGCGGCCTTCCTTCGACGCGTCGTACAAACTCGCCCCAGCACGCCCGTTCATCCTCGCCCATCGCTTCAAATTCCTCTCGTAAAGATTGGGGGGCTTTGCGCCACACGCCGCGATGGCGACACACAGTGCTCTTGACATAACGACTTCCAAAAACACGTTCGAAAGCCATTCGTTGAGTCATGGCTGCCCCACCGTTAGGCGTTTGGTGAACCAAAGCCTCCATGGCTTGGAAGCCAGCAGATAACTCAGAGACCGTGTAGTCATTTGGCCAACGCTTCAAAGGAGGATGTGGGTGATACGGGATAAGGGGGGCCGCAGCGGGAGGATGGACTAGATATTGGGGGAGGGATACCGAGGAGGGCGAAGTGAGATTGTTGTTGCCATTATACTGCGAATTAGACGTTGAGGATTGGTACAAATACGTCGAACCTCCGGGACGAATAACAGTCGGTGTCTGTTGCGGCGATGTTGGGCTAGAGACGCTGCTTGGTTCCCTAGGCGAGGACAAACTTTGAGCACGACTCTCACTGAGCTTGGGGCTCGTTGGAGAAGCCTGTTCAGGGGGAGCAGCAGTGTTGTTGGGTTTGGATGCTGGAGTCCCGCTTTGGGATGGTGCGGACAGATAGGCTGGATAAGGTTGGTGTTGCTGACGTGTATACCCGTCCATCACGACGAGTTTATTGGGGGGACCTTCTATATCCGAGCCACCCGACGGAGCGGGTCGCTTCAATGTGGGGCTCCTAGCTTTGACCTTGTCGTCAATCACCATCTCGCTCGATGACGAGTCGGGGGATGTGGGGGACAGCTGAGGGGCATTTACCGTCTGTATCACGGTGCTTATGGGCCTTTGCTTGAGCTGGGTGTCAATCTCGTCAGACAAACCGACACATTGATCGTCAGCCAAGGTTTCTAGAAGGCTTTTCCGGATACGGTAAAGAAGCCTTGGGTGGCCATCAATAACTCGAACGGTGGTGATTGTGTGCTGCTCCCATTGCCTTGTGTCACGATTGTATGTGTCAAGGTACGTCGTGGGCGTGAGACCCAGGTCGGTAGTCAACGAAGGGAAGCGAGACAATTGAAACAGCGGAAAAGTGGGGACAGGATGCTGCAATCGGAGAGGCTCGGTATTAGACTGAAAAAACGGGGGGAACCATGAGCAAGTGGCTAGGGGGTATTCGGGATACATATCTGACCTTATACCAGAAAACAAGGGTAACAGTTCGCTGAAGTATTTCGATTTGGCTGCGAATATCCTGGTTGGCTGTCATAAGGACCAAATCGGAACCCAGGGGAATTGGGCTGGCAATGGGTTGCTCGTCGTTGACTGGGCTACCTTGCTCAGGGCGTTGATTATTGTTCGTCGGTGCGGGACTCAATTGACCTGGCATGGCCATGGCGGGGGACGGCGGCGGTGGTCAACGCAGCGAGGGAACGCTTTGCTGACGATGTTGGTTATGCCTAGGGAAAAGATGAAGAATAAGATTCATGGCAGGGCACAGGCGATGCGAGGGCGAAGGCAATCAGAGACTTTAACTCACCCAGTGAGCGTGCTGTACGTATAGACAGCTGGACTCCTCGGATCGTCGCTGGTTTCGTGGGCGGGAGCGATGGACGAGAGTTGATAAGAGACACACGCATGGACCACCTTGGTCCCAGGGTTTTCGGGCTCCGCTTCAAATCAGAGTCTTTCACGAGACCACGCCCCTAGGGGTTCGGTTGTGGATTTCGGAGCGGGAAGAGTAGTCGGATGCGAACCTTGGAAGAGCGTACCGAACCTGTGTAAGACCTTTGCAGCTTTGGGAAATTATTCTGATACTCTGCCGCGACCTTTGAGAGACTTTATAGTACAATAGAGCTGTAGCTGTGTCCTCGGCATGTCTGATCACACCAGCTTGCAGTCTCCGAGATGCGCATTAGGATAGATCAATGTGAGTGGGGTTGCCGAATACACGCTCCCCTTGAGCCAATTTCTAGGACCTAATCTCCAACTCTACGGGGCGACGCAGTAGCTAGATCCTGTGCATAGTACGCGATACTGCTTCACTGGCAAGCTGGAAAAGCACGGTCACAGAAGTTCAAAGGAAGACTCTAGAAGCGGTGTCTCCAGTGTACCTTGACATATAAGCATCATCAAGAGTATGATACCGAGAAATCCATTGGACTAGCTTTGGAATGCGGGGGCCATCGAGGTGATGAAAAAAGCATGATATCAGATCAACATCTCGATTTTACGAAATGCGATGATGACAAATTATGTAGTTTTCGATTTTCTCGCGTTCTCATTCGCTGCTGGTATTTTCTTGCTTCGTTTTCATTGGTTCCTTATTGTTCGGCCTTCATTCTCACGCCTTACCGGTTACCGTCGTCCGAATTCGTGCCCGTTTCGGTGGCGCAAAGTACGTTGAATACGATCTTCTTATGTTCACCATCTGAATGTTACTGATTCTGTTTTAGCGCGAACGCGGTGAGAGCTACGTCTACAGAGAACTATCCTTTGTCCCCACCGCGAAGATTGAATCTATACTTACACTTTTTGTTCAATCGCTCTCCAGAAGCCCACGTCTAAACTTTCAAATAATGAAGAAGACCCCAATCCGAACGGCAATCCAGATCAATGAAGTCGCGTGCTCAGAATGACGATGCGGCCCCTTCAAGACCGTGCATCTGCTTGGAAAGATCAGTAAGACTCGATGAGTAGTTGAGAACTGATCACAAAAGGAAAATGTCGTTTATCAACCAAGAATTCCACTCGTCCGCGTCGACGCCATTAACACCCACATTGTATTCACATACCCCACCCCTTCCGATGATCCTTCTGCTGCATCACCTGGTAGGTCCGTACAAGGTTGCTCGGATAGTGCTAGAGAAGGCTGATGGAAGAGTCCTCCTGAACTTTAGGAAGACCGAACACACGGCCAACTCGCGTTCGCTTGATTAGGCACAAGGAACCACAGCTTGGGAAGGGGTTTGGATATGTGTAATCCCGAGTGCATGCCTATAAATCTATCCCGTCGTCTTGTTGCTGAATGGCCACGCCACTAGGACCGAGAATGTGTTGACGAGATGATGAAGGCAAGCTCGACTTCGCTAAAACGAAGACACGTGTCCAGAGAATCGCGATGCAAAGTCGTTCCTTGTACCAAGTTACCTTCCAAAGCAGGGTTTGAAAAGGTCGCTGGCCCGTTCAATCCCACACCCGATCCTATAGCAAAATGTAACCCACGCTTTGGGGAGAAGTTGGTCAACCTGTCCAAAGATAAACGGAAGAAGGTCAAAGCTTCGGACACCGACCGTGTTGCAAGACGCCTTGCTCTTTCCCATACACCAAGAAGCATCGGACGCAAGTTAGAAAACCCCAAGCTCTAAAAGCCGGGAAGAGCACCAAGGAACAACCGCGGAAACGTCGAATACGCAATGAAACGGCTTTCGCAAAGCAGAATACGACGAAATAGATAGTTGTACTGACTCCAATGATGGGTCGAACGAAGCAAATGTGGTTTCGAATGGTGGCATCTGCGGTATCTTGAATCAACGTCATCCTACTCGCCCGCCCTGTCAATGTCGTTCACATCCATGTCTGTGCTGATAGGATGGAATTGCGATCTCCCTGGTCATGGTCATGGAATGTCTTGGATAGGGTATTTGGGCCCGCTCGAGTAATTCGTCAAAATGCAACTTTTTTCAACGAAGTGATGGTTAATTGGGTGCAATTATCTATATTACTGTGAGTTCCCAGCTGCTGCCATAGATGCGTCCTTGGCATCCTGACAATTGGACCGCACTCATGCCAGTCATTTGTTGTCGAACTCCGGAGTGTCAAGATTGATAAGATCACAATACGCTACCAAACTACTCGTGCCTTCAGAACCCCGCATGCACAACCCCATACCCACTGGCGCCAAGCGATAACTATGTACATGTCGTCAAACCCTCTCTTCTGATCTTGCAGAAGCATACGGCCCCCATCTCTTCTACGGGGTCCCCAAGTTAGGTCAACCTCCCCACGTCTTGGTGACCCTTCCTGGTACGATAACGCGTATATATTTCCCCAAGGCTCTGTTAATCGTGTATTCGTCAAACTCAATTTCAGCTTCAGTTCACAGTTCGAGCTCGAAGTTGAAGTTGGACGCCCCTGGTTCTCATGGTACCAAGGCGGCCACATTGATGTCAGTCCTGACCTACCTCTCACTCTCTGGTGCATATCCTGACTATTGGACATTGTGGTGAGTTTCATCGCTCACGGTGGGTGGCGCAGCATCACCACCTCCGGTCCAACGTGATCTGCACACTCGTAGTAAGTACCAGAAGAGTCTTTACATCAAAGTGAGTTCTGAACCAATTATCTCGTTCCAAGTAGCAAATCCTAACAATGGCAAAACAATGGTACATGGCAGCGACTACTTACCCTACGGGTCCGCCAAGCTGGGCGTTTTGCCCGGGTAAGGTCTAACTTGTCAAAATCCTCCCTTCGCCATTGTCACGGCCGAAGTCAAGTCAGTCTCTAGCCGGTCGTGACTTCGGCCTTGTGTAACACCTTTGGGTAGCGTAAATCATCGCGTGACCGTGGCTATATGTCGTAGGCATCTTGTAGGCATCTTGGATGGCATCAGTCTAATATTTATGGTTTCAGAGTCTGTGTGGTTTTTGGGGTGTCCATGCCAATCCATCCAGATATACTGGGTACTCAGAGTCATTCACAAAATTAGATAGTCATGTTTCGGACTCGTTCGCGTCATGCGTAGGCAGCGGGCTCGCCTGTTCTCAGGTGGGCTGTGGCAAAGTGACCCTGATTCTCATCCAGTGCCGCCTACCGAAACTCGGACTTGTGCTGTTCTCCACTCGACGCGCATGTCCCATACAGACTTACCTACTAGCCTCTCCGAATTCCTGTTGTATACGTTCCACAGGGAAGAGCTTCCAAAACACCATGTCAAGGAATGGGCAAAACATACGCGTGTGCTGTATTCATGCTGTGTACTCTATAATTGTGGCTCGCAATGAAAATGATGCACAAGTCGCCGTTTGTCAACAACGGTATGTTCTCACATTTTATGAAATCACGAATGTGCGACTTGGACGCGAAATTCACTTCTGCTCGCTTTGCTTACAGGTTCAAGGCCGTTCCAATGGATATAAAGGCCGTTGGGTGCCTTTACTGAGCACCAGTGTCTCAATTTCCCCGCCGAATCAATGGATGCCTCGCGCGCACTGGATGCAATCAAGACACTTCTCAAGCCAGTTGAGGCTGGAGCTGCTGCCTCGGTCTTCCTGCTTGGCCTCGCCACAATCCAAGTCTATCTCTATCATTCTAGGTTCCCAAAAGATCGCTGGACAATCAAGTTACTGGTGAGTAACTTCACAGCACCTTCCATTCAACGAGAACTCAACCCAGCGTCCATTGAATTTGAATTTGAAGGTGGCTACGGTATAGTGCGCATCGAGAACTAATTCAACGGTCTCATTCGCCGTGTTGACGCGTCTCTGGTCCAGTTTACTGCAAGTCGGGCAGGTCCTTTCTACCCTGCAGTACATCTACACGGTCTCCATCGACTGGTATGGTCGTCCTGAGAAGTACATGGTCAGGGCTCCTCCAGGGCTGTACATGAATGTTCTCCTCGGAAGTGCCATATCGACTCTTGTTCAAGTAAGTCCACGCCGCATATCCCAATTTAGCTTGTGCAAGCTTGTGGAAAACAATGCTCATACGCAACAGTTCTTCTTAGCTCTGCGAGCTGGTCGATTCGCCGGTTCCATCGTTATCACAGCTGTATTCTGGCTACTCATCATCGTGTCCTTTGGTTTTGCAGTAGCCGTGTTCGTCGTTTTGTGTGCGTTTACCCTGAAGGAGTTCTTCAGGGACTGGAGCTGGCTTGTTGCAGCTGGGAAGATCGTCTCCACTATCTCAGACGTCTTCATCGCGGCAATTCTGTGCTTCTCGCTCTTCAGGGAGAGGAAGAAAGTTCTCAAACGGTTGGTTCCCCCATCAACCCCGAACTCATATGCTGACTGTTTCGCCAGTACGACCAGGGTGGTAGATCGTCTCATCGTTATCAGTCTACGTGAGTCGTTTACCTCTCTCAATCTCCTCAACTCTGACGTTCGCTAGAAACTGGACTGTTGACGAGGTCAGATTCCACGATGTCCTACCTCCTCCATGTTCCACTGACATGAATCTCTAATAGTCTCCTTTCCCTCGCTGTCATGTTTTCGGTGAGCAATCCACATACACCTATCCCCGTGACACACCTGACCGAAATTTCGCTCTGCTCAGTTTATCGTTGCGAATACATCATGCAAGTCATTCTCGATTTGGAATTCTTACTCCCCACTAAGCTGTACACACAGTCGTCTGGGTCGGGCTGTTCATGTGCCTAGGAGGACGTACGTATCCCATCCCTCAATCAACCCCTTCAGCTCTGAGGTTCCTTTTCGTAGTCCATTCGAATTCCCTTTTGGTAGCGTACGTATATCCCAACGCCACATCAGCCCTTTCCCCGTTGACGTCTATCCTCTACAGGTTAAATGCGCGCTCCGAACTACGTCAGCTCGGCCAAGCCTCAGCGTTCACCATGAATGCTTCTCGTCCCAGCCACCCCACAGTGTCTCTCGCGTTTGCCCACGATTCAAACGTTCGTTCGCCACTGTCACGCCAATAAGAGGAAAAGTTACTCATACTGGTATTTTCGTTTCTAGGCGACGACCTCGCAGATGCCGATTGAGGTCAGTGTTCGTTCGCAGAGGAGTATTTCTCTGGGTGTTGCTAGTAATTAAGTACTCGGTGAGTAGGCTGTGGTATGTCGATCATGGTTTTCTCGTATCTCACTGAGTTAGTTTTTCGCTGGGGACTGTGTAGTTGAATTGTGTTTGTAAATCGGAAAGTTCAAAGAGCTCAATGCGAGCATCGTTTTCCCTGAAACATTCTAGATCTATGGAGTCGAACATACTGGAACTTGCGTTCTCGCCATGAAGTTGCTGTCCAACCTCTCATTTCTCTGTCATTTCGCCTCAGAGCACAGCATGAATTGTGATATCGGTCTCGCTGTGCTCGTATGTACGCGGGCACCCTCGCACCGTCGAACGTGAGACATCTTCTCAGGAACGGCTGGTCAAGCTCCGCCACAAGCGTTTCCTATCCTGCCATTATCATGACCGTCGGGTCTCCCTCACCGTATACCTCGCCTTAGCATCTCCAAGCACGACTCGGATATATTGAGCACAGTGTGCCTCATATTACTTCGGCCTCTGAGAAGGCGAAACATGGGCAGATAGACGCGCACTCACAAGGTCAGTGTAAGCCATCATTTTATACCACACATCCGCCCTCTTAATCATTCCTTTGGGGCTGCCCAGACCCTATACTCTTCAGGAAGATGACAGTGTCTCTCCGGGACCTTGATTTCCATGAGCTATTGATGGTCAACGGACAACAGTGATAGAGCTTGGCCGTGCTGTACCTCTATAACTGAAGCTCGCATCACATAATGCGCTGTTCACCATTTGTTCAGATCAAAGGTGCGCTCATTTTATTTAATGGATCTGAGCCTAAGCTGAGATCATCTCTTCTAGACGTATCGTGTCAGTGGCTGCGCCTTCATATAAGTATCCACACCCTGACTTTCCAATCCTCCCGACCAAATGGCCCGACCAATCGATCCTTCGTTCGCATATGCACTGGATGCAGTCAAGTCACTCCTTAAACCCGTAGAAGCCGGTGCCGCCGTGTCAATCTTTCTTTTTGGCCTCTCCACCATGCAGGTCTACCTTTACTTCTCTAGATTTCCCAAAGATCGCTGGATGATCAAATTGCTTGTGAGTAGTCTCGTGGGATCCTTCATACCCGCAAAGCTGACCGAAGACCTTTCAATCCGGAGGTTACTACAGTGTAGTGCGTCTATTCGATACCCTTGACCGGTCTCACAATCTGATACGGGGTTTTATTCTAGTCTCCTGCAACTAGGACAGGTCCTTGCTATTGCGCAATACATCTACACGGTCTCCATCGACTGGTATGGCCGACCGGAGAAGTACATGGTAAAGGCATCCGCGGGGCTATATGTTGAAGTCCTCCTTGGTGGTACCATATCAACGATTGTCCAGGTACATCGTCTTGGACACCCCTCTCACAAAAACCAGGAATAGCTGACAGTCATTAAAACAGTTTTTCCTGGCCCTACGAGCTGGCCGATTCTCCGATTCTCATATCATCACAGGAGCACTTTGGCTCCTCGCCGTGGCTTCATACGCTTTCATCATCGCCATCGTTGTCGTTTTGTACATGTTTTCGCTAAAGGAGTTCCTGAACGACTGGAACTGGCTTGTCGCTGCTGGGAAGACCATTTCGACGGTCTTGGACGTCGCAGTCGCTGTTCTCCTGTGCTACTTCCTGTTTAGAGAAAGGAAGCTGGCTCTGAAACGGTTCGTCAATTCATCGCATTGATTCTGCCATGCACTATGTCCCTAAACCACGGCCTTGCAGGACTACGAAGATGGTCGATCGCCTTATAGTAATGACTCTTCGTGAGTCTCCATGCATTCTACTCGATTCCCGCTCCTCAATATTGTCAGAAACCGGCTTGTTGACGAGGTCAGGCCTCGAAACTTGATATTAATTTACCACCTAAATATTAGGGGTCTCCCTCCTAGTCTCCTGTCCCTTGGAGTCATGATTGCAGTACGTTTGTTCTTTTCATGCCTTTCCACCCACATTGATCATTCCTGTGAAGTTCACCGTCGGTGCCTTATGTGAGTTTTTACTCTCTTTAACGGGGAGCCCTGTGTGGTCACTGAGACTGCGCCCCCAGATGTCTGGGTTGGGATGTTCATGTGTTTAGGAGGACGTGCGTGACCATCTCCCCTCTTTGACGCTGGACTCAAACGCACTGTATCAGTCCATTCCAACTCCCTCTTAGTATCGTAAGTCTCAGGAAGCCTACCGCTCAAATCCATCCTGATGCGGGATCGGCAGTTTGAACGCTCGAACTGAGCTCCGTCGGCTCGATCGAACTTCAGTTTTCACAATGAACGGTCCCAATTCTCGCCGCAGTCGCTTCACCGCGTCTCTCGCCTTTGCGCGTCCTTCGAATGTTCGTACCTGTTTTCTGACATCTCCTCAATAAGTGACCGGAAGAATTGCCGGCTTCTCACCTAACTGGTCATAGATGACGACCACGCAAACGCCGGTTGAGGTCAGTGTTCATTAATCATTCGCAAAGATCTACTCCCCATGGGGCAAGTAGCAATAAGGTCCGTATGCAGTGCCATAGACTGTTATCACTGAATCTTAGTCCCAGCTGATTTAGGATTGCGCAGTTTAGACGGCCGTTCTCATCTTCACGAAGGATTGACGAAAGACTGATCGACTGGTCAGATGTGTTTCTAATGATAAATACCTTGAATGCTAAACCCGAGTCACCTCCCATCGAAGCCCTAAGATGCTTGCTCGTCGGAACCTTGGTCTCGATTTACTCGAGAAATCCGTCATCCGTGGAAGCCGGCGCCCCATAATTGGAGATTTCACGCATCGTGGACCTCTTGATCAACTTCTCTGTCACTTTCTGCTAGCAACTCCCTTCGCCTGGGAGTATTACGTGAACGAGTCAACACACCAATGGGTTTAAAGGCAAAGTGGCCGCAAGAGACCGTCAACCGTATTAATCTACCTTTTCACCCAGACGACGCCCATGTAAAGCCCTTGGGCTTGAACCTCCACATTTCCAGCTACTATAGCCCCCCGCGTTTCGATCCTGCCTACTGTTCTTCCCCACGACGATGGATCGACCGGAGATTTCTGCGATCAAAAACCTCTTGACCGTCGTTCAAGTCGGCATCGTGCTCTCTATATTTCTCTTCGGCATATTCACCGTCCAGCTATACGTATACTATTCCCATTTCCCTAATGATCGATGGCAAATCAAAGCCTTGGTAAGCTGCGCAGTCACATTACACGGCTTGAACGTAGCTCATTCGTCGCTTAGGTTTCTCTAGTTTCGTGAGCCCAACTTCTTGTGCTCTTCTGTCAGCGACATATCTGTTAAACCATGCCTTTTCAGCATCCTTGAACTTGGACATGTTATATCCGCTCTTCACTACTTCTACACCATATCAATAAGCTGGTACGATCGACCGGAAATAATATTCTACAGACCACCCATCGGTATCGATATCGAAACTCTTTTGGGGGGCTACATCGCATGCATAGTCCAGGTAAGAGCCTTCAACATCATCCACAGCGTTGCACTTCATACCTTTTCTTCAAGGTCTTCTTCACCCACCGTGCCAGGCGTTTGACTCAAGCTAAATACACGACAAATTTCTGCTACTTTCTGTCCTTCGCTCGCTTCGTGCTCACAACCGTCGTGGTTGTATACCTCGTAAAAGAGACTCTTCGGGATTTCGAACAGAAATGGGGATGGCTGGTCTCGGTCACCTTGGCTGTGGGCGCTGCGGTGGATATCATCATTGCGATGCTATTATCTTGGCATTTAATTAGAGAAAGGAAGACGTCGTTCCAAAGGTGAGGATATTACGTGCTTCTCTCGGTCGTGGTGGGAGCCTGATCTATCACTGCATAGGACCACGAGATTAATTGATCGTATAATACTAATGACAGTCCGTAAGTCGGCCCTATACTCAGAGGAATCCCATCTCACCCATCCTCTGGACAGAAACTGGGCTAATAACAAGGTGCGACCCTCCAGTGGTCCATATAATGCGCACTCTGATAACGATGATGGATGTGCAGTTTACTTACACTTGCCGTCATGATAACAGTGAGCCTATCTTACCAATATACCCGTATCCACTTGGCCTCACCACATCTACCCCACCCGCTCCAGTTTGAAACTCTTACGACTAGTTGTACGTCGTTTCAGGGCGTCATTCTTCAATCAAGCTCACATCATCTCATTCAACTGAAGACGTGTGGGTGGCACTATACATGTGTCTCGCTCGAAGTGAGTTTCATCATTATATTCGGTGTCATGACTTCAAGAATAACCTTTCTATACTCAGTTTTCTCCAACTCCCTCCTGGCCACGTGAGCTCCTTACTCCAGCTCCTGTGCCCCTCGCTCAGTCCCCTTTTCCAGACTCAATGCCCGCACGATCTTTCGCCGTATGGCTGCTACGGATAACATCTCCTTGCGGCTAGCAGACGCTGAAAGTAGCCCCGCTCAAATCAAATTTGCTCAACCCAACGTGCGCTCATGTGTGTCTTGCGAAGGCATTTGCTAAGGGCTTGACAACTTTGACAGACCGACGTTATCGACTCAGAAATAAGCGACTCCACAACCATCGACCAATCGTCACTGCGTTGATGATGTACCTCCGCTTTATAGGTCGTTACCTAAATATCGAACGTTGTTACTTGCAGCCAGTTCGCACGAAGCTCTCGTCCTCGTTCCTGGTACCTGAGCGGAACTTTTTTCGCTCGAAGGCCCATCTGACCAACATCTGACTCTGCTTCAACTTTTTACTACTCGCTCGATGTATTTATCGTAGTAACCTGCCCATGAGAAGAACCAAAGCCTATCCCTTCGGTTGTTATCTCGCAGTATGTAGTGACGCCGACGGCTTTTCCTGCACGTTCAATTTCCCGACGGAACGATCACCATGTGATCCCACGTCTACAGTTTATTGATGAGGTACTTAAAGCGCCTACAACCATGCCGACGGTCATCACCTTTCCACTTCAACTAATCTCCTCTTCAACGCCGTAATGGGTCTTGGTACGACATCTAACGTCCTTTACATTCCAGCTTTCGCCTGGCTTGCTTCATACCTCTACACAAAGTATGTCAGAAATACCGGCGCCACTACGCCACTTCGCGGCCCTGAATCGCCTAGCTGGTTTTGGGGCGTGACGAAGCAATTGAGCGGAGGACAGGCCGAGCGGTATTACGCAGTTTGGGCAGAGGAACATGGCCGTGTTATTGAGATACCAGGCGTCGTTGGTTCCAGGCGTATCCAACTATGCGATCCCAAAGCTATCGCCCACTTTTATTCAAAGGAAACCTGGACCTACGTCCTCTCGGCCTTCGCAAAGATCTTCATTGGAACTTTTGTAAGTTCCCAGCGCTTCGTTCAAGGTGACTTGGAGAAGTGGGCTTACCTCGTCGCTACCAGTTCGGTCGTGGCCTCCTCATGGCTGAGGGAGAGAGTCATCGACGGTGAGTGACTTGGGGCACTGTCCTGGTACAAGCTCTAATTGGCCTCGATCGACTTGCAGGCAGCGAAAAGCTCTGACCCCTGCATTCAGTAACGCTGCTATTCGCAGACTTACTTCAGTCTTTTTTGACTCCTCGTATAAATGTAAAGCAACATGGGACTCAATGTTAGAATCGCATCCCGACGGTGTCGTAATTGACGTCCAACAATGGTTAGTTGTCCGATAAACTTAGAATGCGGTCCAGCTTCTGACTGATCCATTTTTAGGATGAACAACATTGCGTAAGTGACACCCTAATCTGTATGATCATCTCTCATAGCATCTCTATATAGGCTTGATAGCATTGGCATCGCTGGTTTCTCCCATAATTTCGGGTCACTCGAGGGCAAAAACTCCGAAGTCGCGATTGCCTTCAATTCCCTCGGCGGAGGGGACCCAAATGTCTTTTCCGCATTCATCTTCCTCCTTAGTCCTTACTTCCCTTTCCTTGCTACTCTCCCAACCAAACGCAATAGATACATGCGACAGCTACGCCAAAGCTTGTGCACGATATCCGATGAACTCCTTGAGCGCACGCGAAAGGAAGCTGCCGGCGGGGTGGAAGAGAAGTCGATCATTGGCCTTCTAAGTAAGCAGTAGGCCCGTATTCCAACTAACTTCGCTTACCTATAATCTCTGTCTAGTCAAGGCAGAGAATTCCAATTCCGATCTGACCCTCTCACAAGAGGAAGTCCTCGCGCAAATGAACGTACTTTTGTTGGCTGGATACGAAACTACCTCCATCAGTTTGACAGTACGTTCCTTCTGTATTTTTGATAGCAAGCCTAGCAAGCATCCTTCTCAACTATTCCTGCACCAGTGGGCATTAATCGAGTTGACTAAGCATCAAGACCGACAAAATAAACTGCGCGAAGAGCTCCTTACCCATTTTCCTTCCTCCGATCCGAGCTGGGAACAACTCATGTCCTCTATTCCCTACCTTGACGCTGTCGTTCATGAGACCCTTCGAATGCATCCGCCACTCACTGAAACTACTCGCAAGGTATGACTCCTTGCCTCGCTCACAAAGTCTCAGCTCACCGTTGGCGTCGTCACAACTTCGTCAGGCTGCCCACGATGATGTCATTCCCCTGAGTGCTCCTATCACTACGAAGGATGGACGAACGGTTTCGAGCATCTCGGTTGCCAAAGGTACCACCGTATCTGTACCCATACAGTTGATGAATACAGCGGAATGGATATGGGGTCCGGATTCGAAAGAATTCATCCCAGAGCGGTGGCTAGAACCTGGATTTGGAGAAAAGAACGACGTCCAAGGACATCGACATCTCTTAACTTTTGTTGATGGGCCGAGGACGTGTCTAGGCAAGAATTTTGCGTTGGCTGAGTTCAAGGTACGTTTTGCTGCGGAACCAAACTTTCACCCCACTTACACCTCGCTAGGCTGCGCTGTCAGTGATGATTCGTAATTTTACATTCGAGTTTGACGGCCCTGAGCCGAAGATTGAGAGGCATCGGTCTATTTTACCCCGACCCAAGATTGCGGGCCAGGATGGCGCGAAGGTGCCTCTCAGAGTGCGGAGAGTAGAGTAGCCGTAGATTTAGATTTAGGTTCCATAGCTTTGCTTCTATTTATCAAGAGATGGACGACGCTGGGTCGCATAGCGCACAAGCGCTCGAGTTCAACCCAGAAGTAAGATGTAGCGCCCATCGGCCACATTCATTAGAGACATCGAGTGGAGTTGTAGGTGGCACGGCTTTATCTTGGCTGTAGACTCAGGTCATTGAATATTGAAAAGCCAGAAAACCAAGATACTGCAGGGGCAGAGCTTCTCAGAACCGCATGGGTCATCCTGAAATCGGGGGCCTGGATTATATTTGTTTTGTGTCGGGAGCAAGAACAACATACATCACCGGATGCTCTCGACAATCGGCCGCACTTGGGGGTCACTGGAAGGTACTCAGTTTGGTTAATTGTTGGTTTCGAATCGTAATAGACCAAGGGGGCTGTTGGGGCTGTGGGAAGGTTCAACCCCGTGGTAGTCAATAAGGCTTGGGCGACGGAACGTGAACTTGCCTGGGGAAATATGGGTCGTCGATAGGTGTATAGAAGTTGCTTTCACTTTCATACACAGAATAGCCAACTTCACTTTTCCTTCTTCATTGACTTCTATCTCATTCAGTCATGCGTTTCACAGCATTTATTGCCGCGGCTTTCTTTTTCGCCGGTGGTGTCGTCGCCGCCGACTCTGAGAAAGCAGTCATCGACGCGGACTTCTCCAAAGACTTCGAGAATGCTCTTCTCCAATAATGTAAGCCGCATGGCGAGGCGGAGTCGTTGTCGTCTCCGTGGTGGAGGGCCTCAAGTCCAGAGGCTGTAACGCCGTGAAATGCGCAACAGTCATTGCAAAGGGGGTTCCGTGCATTGTAGACTACATTGCTAAAGGGGAGGGGGTTGAATGCATCGCCCAGTGCGTTCCCTTGAAAAAAGTTGGGACGACTGCGACGCTTGCGGGAGTAGATGCTGAATGCACTTCATGGATACATCCAGCTCTGTCCTTGCTTCAATTGCCTTCCGAAGAAGATCAAGGACAAGCTTCACAAGATGGGGATCTGCAAAGATAAGAAGAGGCTTGAGTTATTCACCAGTTTACTTGATAAGTCAATCAAGTGGTTCACCTCTTTTTGATACGTAACTTAGCGAGCATCATAGAGAAGTTCTCTATGATGCTCGCTATGTTAAGGAGGCGGAGGCATCTTCGATATCAAGAAGGATACCTTAACTCTTTAGGAGTAGAGTAGTCGGTTAACAGTACCGGATACGGGTTCGGTCAGTCGCAATATCTGGGTAAAAATCGGTGCTCACTGATGCTAATACCTATTCTAGGCCGACTCGTGACTGGTGGACATTAGTCGACGAAAGCCTCAGATAATTCCCTGTTTCCTTTACAGCTAATTGAATAGATCGTTTTGCGCGCGCCCATTCCTCTGAACACCTTTGCGGGAAGATAGAAGCCTAGAAACAGCGAGAGGGTCGGTAAGAGCAATGGAGGGCTATCATTGGCATTGCAAGGTGCAAGGACGCCCGAAGGACGAGACGACGAGCGTTGTTGTCCAAAGATTGTTGGCAATGACAACGTTGATAAGCTTTGCCGTGATTAGGCATACTAATATTCGATGTGCCAGGTAATCAGGTTGGCTCTGCTTGACGAAACTTCCCAGCTGGAGCTGGGTAACCTGCGATGGGATGCATTTTGACGATGGGGCAGAAAGGGGACAGAACGAGGCTTTTCCATCAAACAAAACGCAGAGTGCCTTGATAAGATGATATAAGCTACACGAAAAAGCATAATAAAGGAAGAAACTATATCTCGCCAGCTGCTTTGGCCTTCTCATAGCAGTCAAGTGTCACCAGAGCAACAAACGCGGGAATGCATTGTTCCTTCACAATCCACGTTTGCATCAATGCAATCAAATCCTCTGACACCTCCTCTCCTTGTCCAACCAGCTGCATCGTCCCACCGCCACTACCCCGACCTTCAGGTTGGAACACAAAGCTTGCATTCAAGTCGTATGACGAGGTGACCCGTACTTGACCATTAGGATAGAAAGCGAGCTTGACGCCCATGATACTTTCGATGGCCTCGCGAAATTCAGCTGACTTGGTGCCGAAGACCTGTTTCAGGCGCTGAAGACGTTTATCCTTTTGCACGAGCTGGCTTTGGAGGGACTCGACCTCCTCGCGCACTAGATCGTAGGATTCGCGGGGGATAAGGTGGGAGGAAGAAGGATCGCAGACTGCCTGAACCTGCTCGACGGGTGTTTGCACTTCCAACTCGCGGAGCCGTTTCATCAGTGCTTCATTCTCACTTTTCAGCTTGTCCATGGCTTCTTGTCTGAGAGCAAACCATTGTTCTTCGGGGTTGCCTTTCATTGAAAGAATGCGCACTCCAGGGGGGACATGTCTTCCGCCCGCGATTTCGCCGGAGAGCTCGAAGAGTTGTTGTTCAAGTGCGTCGATTTGAGCAGACTGAGACTGAGCTTCTGTGCCTTGCTCCTTGAGTTCTATGAGCATGTCAGCAATGGAAAGTTAGAAAGAGATGAAGGATCATACTTTCTTGCAATACATCTCTATCCTTCCTCAAGTCAATCAACTCGTCTCTCAAACGCTGCACATCCTTTCCGCCACTTTGTGGATCCACTCCCACCTCATCGAGAGCACCACGAAGTTCCTCGACAGTGCTGCGCGACTCTGAGAGAAGGTCCTCCAGTTGCTGAACACGCATTTGCAGTATATGGCTGGGTGGGGAGGCTGTCGAGCCGGGTGCGAGTTGTTCATTCTGTGAGGCCTCAGCATCGTAGCTAGCAACCAAGTCCTTCTGGAAGTTCGCAGAGCGTTCATGGAATGCCGCCATCTTCTCGCTCCTGTTTAATTTATCTTTCAAGATGCGAGCGTCCTTCTCCAAGCTTTGGATTTCTAATTGCTTCTCGGACAGTTGACCTTCCAGCGCAGAAATATGATGGTCCCGCTGACGGAGGGTAGCAGTGGTAACACCATGGTCCTCCAGCAACTTCGCGTGCTCCAGACGGAGAGAAGATAGAGCAGCAGTAGTTGAGATAGAGGGCGCTGAGGTA
Source organism: Pleurotus salmoneostramineus (assembly GCA_002583695.1). Taxonomy (NCBI): domain Eukaryota; kingdom Fungi; phylum Basidiomycota; class Agaricomycetes; order Agaricales; family Pleurotaceae; genus Pleurotus; species Pleurotus salmoneostramineus. The sequence continues at coordinate 2,515 of BEWF01000557.1, read as the reverse complement.
GATGCACTGAGTGATGAAGAGTTCGGGGGTTCTGAGCTAGGACAGAAGATAAGTGGTGGATAAGTGCAAGCGCAAACGACAGAAAAGCTCTTTACCGTTGATTTCTCTCCCGTCTGAGCACTTCTAGCTCCGCCTCCAATTTGACCGCCTGCTCTCGCATTCCCTCCATTCCTGACAGTTTTCTCTCCAATGACCGCTTCTCCTCCCTGAGAACCTCAACGCTCGTCTGTCTCTCTCTCAGCACTCTGACCTCACTCATCAATCGTTCATTCTTCTTTTCCATTTCTTTAACATAGGCCGTCTGTCGGAACAATTCTTCTCGTACCACTCCTAGTTCATCTGCTTCGACCTTGTCCTTTGAAAGTTTCAAGTTGTCGCTCCGAAGGTCGTCGAGCTCAGCTTGAAGATCTGCGACCTCAGTGGCAAGGGAAGTGTTCTGTGACTGCGATTCCATGAGTTGGTTGGTCAAGAGGTCGGTTTGACGCGTCAGGGTAGAAATTTGGGTTTTCTGGGTGGATATAGTGTGCTTCGAAGTGCGAGAGAGGGAGGAGTAGGCGTCCTGGGAGTCGGCATGCTTTTCGCGTAGTTCGTTGAGCGCGTTCCGTAATGTCCGTAGCTCTACATCAACCTTCCTCTACGAGGCTCTATGAGCTTCATCGCGACGTTCAAAGGTTGGCCACTTACTCGATATTCCTCATTCTCGGCGCGCTCCGCTTCCTTCTCCGTCCGTTCTTTCGCCTCCAGTTCAGCAATTGACCGTCTGTCACGCTCCAGTTGTTCGACCGCCGCTTCTCTTTCACGAAGCTTTACTTCCAATTCCACTTGGTATGTCTTGAGTGTGGCGAGTTGACGCTCAAGCGAGGAATGAGACACGGATTCAGCAAAGGCTTGAGCCCTTTGTTGTCTCTTGGCCGATGAAAGTTGTGGGTCTGTAGTAGCAAAAGTCAGTACCAAGAGAAAGATGTGCAGTCGTCAACAAGGAGGCATTCACGAACGCTGCTAGTAAAGATGAAATCGAGACGTGCCTTTCTCCAATTCAGCAGCAAGAGTGTCCCTCTTGAGCGCTGTAGAGCGTGTAGAGCGCGACGACCCCAGCAGGCTAGATGATGCTCTAAAGGGATCTGACATGGTGGCTGAGTGAAAGGACGGTGGACGGAGCGCTCAAGTCAAGCGCCTGGGGCTAGGGATGATAGGGGTCGCCCCTTCCGAGGTTGCAGAAGTGTTGGCTAGTGTTGGCGAGTCGCTTGGGCGACGAACTAGTGGTGGGATGGAAAACCATACGTCATAGAATGCAAGTGCTGGAAGAGAAACAAAGACGAGATTTTGCGGAAGTACCAGCGTGAAAAATCTTGCCCATAGACAAGGGAAATCTGCGCACTCAAGCTCACACAAGGCAAAGTCAAACGAAGCAAGATAAATTATATTATAAGATAAAAAATGAGAAGAGACATAGGTTCAAGTCTGCTGCTGGTATCACGAATCAGGTATCACGACTAGCTGGGTATAGTAGTGTGTCCGAACCCTGCGACCATGGGTATATGGGTATATACCTCCGCGTGGAACGAAAAAATCGATCTCGCTTTGGTGTGGTGGGATGGTGGTCGCAGGGAGTCGAGTGTGGTGATCGGTAATGACAGTGGGTGTAGTGTGTGTTCGGAACCCGCGACGATGGGTATAGGCAAACACGCCTCCGCTCGGAAGAACGAACAAGATATGGTTCAGGATGGGTGGCCAGTCCTTCCTTCCACATATCAAGTCGTAACAACCTCGCTTTGGCATGTCGGCAGGGAGTGGTGGTGATTGTCGCGGGAGTCGAACGGCGTGATTCGTGGTCGTAATGACAGTGAGATAGTATGTGGCTTGGTCGTCGGTCGCTCCAAGTCCTGGCGTCTGAATGATAGCGTGTGGGAGCTAGTGATGTGGGTTGTCCGTCCAGCGGAGTTGGCGTAGTTGTTCGTGGCAAATGACCAAGGGCGGGGTATTGGTATTGACATCGAGGTTGGCGTCGAGGACAAGAGGTCTGCAGCCCCCCTGAACTCTAGGCCGCCCTCGATGCGGGTGGTGGTGGATCGCCTTGGTCATCGCTAGTGATGTTGGACGTGGGACTTGGAGCGGCGCGACGCGGTGTTTTTGTGTTTTGGGTATAAGAGCTGGAAGAGGGGTCAGCTAAGGTGATAAGACGAGAGCACAAGAAAAGACTCACCAGCAGACCTGAACCTCGAGACCAAATGCACCAACAGACACCAACTCCCCTCCCCTACTCCCCTACTCCCCACCTCTCCAACCCCTCAGCAGATCTCCATAGCGTAAGGGTCGTACACGGGGTCGACGTCCATAGCGTTGGGGTCGTAGTTGGTATCCACGTCCATCGCGTAGTCCTCAATCGTCATCTCCTCCATCCCCACCGTGATCTCCTCCACCGGATCCTCTAGCGCGAGGTGCTCGAGTCGTGAGCAGAGTTCTTCCTCGTCGCTATCTACATCGCTGCCGTGGTCCGGGACGAGGTCGGGAAGCG